>OZ010787.1:614817858-615102858 GCA_963932465.1 Maratus speciosus
GATAAAACCATTATGATGTCCCAAATTGGGGGCATTTTTATTTTAAAACATCTTATGACACGCGTAGATAAGCAAAGGAAAGTTTCGTAACAAATACTCCCTTCAACCAATCCATCATTCTTTCTACTATTTTCCCACTAGTATTTTTCTTAAAGTTGTGACCATCATTCGTGTAATACCCTGTAGAAAGCTGTGGATAACAATACCTGGTACAAAATTTATGTATGCATAAAACTGTTAGAAATATTCAACTATACTAACATGTAAATTGCATGAGTTCATTTCTAAATATAATTTAGTTTCATAATATTCTTTAACAAAAACAAGGATGAAGGCAGCATAGCTGCACCCAATTTTACCATTTTATGGAGTAATTGAACCACTGTAACTGGTGTTAAGTTACACCGTAATAACGTGAATTCTGATATTTTCACATTATTATGGTATAATTTATATCTGTTTAAATTACACCAGCTTCAATTTTTTTACAATGTTGCAAGCATCATTATGGATGAATAGAATCCCCCATAATGATGCTTGCCCCGGGGTTGTAGATAATTTAAGTCGTAACTTGGACATTCTTTAAAAAAAAAAAAAAAATACTTACAATGCATCACATTTTGAGAAAATTTTAATGGCGCACGTTTTTCTCTAAGGCTATGTATTTTTTTTTTTTTTTTTAACTTACCTTACATTGACAGTAGATATAATTTTCAGTCGAATAGATATAATTTTCAGTTAAATTTCCGTTACATTTTTTGTTAATTCGTAACCTTATTTAATTACCAATAAGATTATTTTTGTTTCAGAAACAATAAAAATTTCTAATCAATACATTTCTTTTCAAAACATGCATTCAATACAGCAGTATTAAAATATAGATTTATGCTGCAACTTGACAGCCAAGTACTTTGTTGTGGAAAATTTAAATTAAAACTGAATGTTGCTTGGTGAATAAAATAGTTACATGTAAACACATTAAAAAGCATTCAGCAGAGTGTCTATTTATATTGTAGCTTTACAAAAAGTAATGATATCTAACAAAACATAACTGTGAAAAAAAGGGAGTCAAAAAATAAAAAAAAAAACTGCCAAGAAAACAAGTGGGGTGCCAAATTCAAATAAAATTCACTCAAACTTATCTACTAAAGTATTGTAGCATTGTTTTAATTGTTTAAAAATAAAAATTATTCATAGCATAATCTAGAACTTGGAAAGTTTTTGATAAATGTTATGCCTATCATTTTCATGTTTTAATAAAATGATGATGATAATATTAGTAACAATGTTATTATAGCAATTTGCAATATTGTTATTATAATAAACAAATGAGTCATGTTAAAGATTTGATAAACAAATACACACACAGTAAACCCTTTTGCTCGTCTTTGATTATCACATTAGCGACTCCGCCACCCCCCCCCCCCCCCCCCACCGCCGGAAACATCATTAAAAACAAACTAATGCAGGCAAAGAGACAGATATATATACGCTTCTCCTTGGCCTCACTTTAGAATCTCCACCCCTTTCAGGAGCCTCAATACGTTCAAATTAAGGCCTCCAAACATGAGATATTAAGTTATAATATAATAATGCTATTAATAAAAACAAATGACTCGTAGGTAAAAACTTGCCAAGTTCTAGATTTATTATTAATATCCTATCAATAATTTTTATTTTAAACAATTAAAACAGTGCTACAATACTTCAGCAGACAAGTTTGGGTGAATTTAATTTGAACTTGGCACCTACTTACATATCACTTCTTTTCTTGGCAGTTTTTTTTTTTTTTTTTTTTTTTTTTTTTTTTTTTTTTTTTTTTTTAACGGAACTTGGCTTTCTTTTTTCACAGTTATGCTTTTGTTAGATAATACTATA
Organism: Maratus speciosus; assembly: GCA_963932465.1. Taxonomy (NCBI): domain Eukaryota; kingdom Metazoa; phylum Arthropoda; class Arachnida; order Araneae; family Salticidae; genus Maratus; species Maratus speciosus. The sequence goes on from OZ010787.1 coordinate 614,819,737, forward strand.
GTACGCTACGTACAATATGACGGTACGCATTAGAAAAATTCAGAAAAAAAGTAAAAAAACTGTCGCATCGGTTTGCTTCGATAACACTTGTCAAAGTATCGGACATTTTGTGGCAAAAGAAAAAAAAAATCGTATTTTCTTAGAATTATTTTTTCTAGCATTCTGAAATTCCCAGCTCAACAAAGTGAAAGTCTGACACATTTTCGGAATCAATTTTAAACATAAAGGCAGGTCTGACTGTTATAGCGAATTGGAATCGAACAGCGATTTCCATTTTTTTTAAATAAATCAAATTGTAAGCGATTTTTGTCACGCGTCATATTTTTTCCCTCTCTTGCGTTGACATGTGGTTCAAAGCGCCTATTTTCACAGTATTTTTGAACGATTTTCTGCCTTTAGAAAATAGAAAACTATTCCAGCATCATATTTTCTGAATAAAACATTTGCCTATTTCATGCGTTTCTGAAGAAAAATGAACTTAGAAATGAGTCAAAAAGTAGCTCTTTTGATTAGCTTTAAACTCGCACTCAGATATAACAAATAGTTAATTTTAATCCGACTCTTTGGCAATCTTTGAAAACTGCTCTGTAAATTTTTTATGGCTTAACAGATTTATAAACCATGTATTTTAAGGGTATAAAAATATTTTTGTATAAAAATGAACTTTGCCAACCATCATTTATGCATGAAAATTTTATATTTTCTGTGGAAATGTTAAAAAATTAATTCATAATATTTAGCATAATGTGAAGCAGATATTGATAATTTTAAAAGAAAGATGATCCTGAAAGGAAAAAAAAAATAATTATTTGAACATTTCTTTTTAGATAAATGAAAATGCAAAAACCTTGGTGCAGTGTAATGAAAATTACTTTCAGTATTTTGAATCCATTTAGGTATGACTGGTTCTGTTTCTGTAATGGCAATGCTAGACTTTTTTTTCTTTATGTGCTAATAAGTTCAGGGCATTCAATCAGTTTGGTAAGTGATTATAATAAATACAGGTGAATGAAACATTTCTGTTTAGTAAGTCTGAAATTGGGACTCTTATTCTTTAGGAAATAGTTTCAATTATACATTTCGATTTTACATCTCTACTAATGTCTGTTTATTGTTGGTTAGAATAAACGGAAAGTATTATCTGCTTCGAAGTAAGTTAATGCTAATAAATCAGATATACATTTTCATAGTTGACAATCTTCTTGTTTCTTTTCTTCCACATATAAAAAAAAAAAAAAAAAATCGTAAATACATTTTATTGTTGAACTTATAATTTATTTCGCATGAAAAAGGACCAGAAGATTAACAACTATGAACTTTGTGTCTGAATACGTACATAAAAAGGCGTATAGAGGAGTGAAATTCCACTAAAATATTGTGGCGACGGCGAGAGAGAACTGTCAGGACATACTGCCAGAATCAAGGTAAGAACAGTAATAATCCTGATAGTATAGCTTAGGTACTAATGTCAATTCGCCTTTTTTATATCCCAAGGTAACGTACGCGTGCACGTCCCGCCTATTTCTGGAGTTTGAAACATGCAGTACGTTTTGTAAGACAATCGACTGACTCAAAAGCTCATTTGGAACTGTATAAAGGTATAGTGGAAGAAAGTACTTCATATTGTTCGATGCGTTTTCCCTGCTCTATTTGTAATTATACATAGAATGACACTAAGTGTATAACGCTTCCGGTGTTGAACTCATCCGTTTCCTGATGATATGTAAGACAGTAAACAAAATTTCAAGTCTTCAACTTAATTAGTGGATCAGTTAGAAAAAAAAGCTTAAAATACACAAGTTAGAGCCCAGAGGATTAAACATAAGACTTTTTCTAAATTTTATGATATGTCGTTTGATGTGTGTTCATCTATAAGTATGCAAAATTTCAAGCATTCATCTTTATTAAGGTCTCAGATAGGAAAATAAAAAGCTTAAAATACACAAGTTAGAGCCCAGAGGGTTAAATATAAGACTTTTCAAAATTTTATGCTTCGTCGTTTGATGTGAGGTGTTCAGCTATAAGTATGCAAAATTTCAAGCCTTCCAATTATTTAGGGGCTCAGTTAGAAGAAAAAGCTTAAAATACACAAGTTAGACCCCAGAGGGTTAAATATAAGACTTTTTCAAAATTTTATGATTTGTCGTTTGATGTGATCTGTTCAGCTATAAGTATGCAAATTTTCAAGTATTCAACTTTATTGGGGTCTCAGTTAGAAAAAAAAAAGTTTAAAATACACAAGTTAGAGCCCAGAGGTTTAAATATAAGACTTTTTCAAAATTTTATGCTTTGTCGTTTGATGTGAGGTATTCAGCTACAGGTATGCAAAGTTATTTTTTAAGAAGCATCGTTTGTTATTTAATTGTTAAAACAAATATATTCCCAACCACTACGTGAAGAAGAATATAACAGAAAATCGCTTCTGAAAGCAGGAAAACAATTCCAGATCAATCATTTTTTGTATAACATCAAACTATTTAGCTCATAATCTCATAATCATAACATACCAAATCTACTGGAATAAAAGATTAAAATTAAATAAGACTCACCCTTACGTTCCATAAATAATCACTTAATTAGTATTCATACATTTCAATTTTAATTCAAAAATGGCAGACGAAAAAGCGATTCTTTCTTCCAACTTAAAAAAGTCGTCGTAGACTTGCTGTTCTGATTCGCTGATGAGTAATACCAATACTTACAATACTCACTGCTGAGAAGTGAATATTCACTCTAAGAAGAAGTGATCACCCTTTCAGAGGAGTGCGTAATGCGTATTAGTATCAAATCAACGTAATTTCCAAAGTTACATTATAAAATGGTGTTTTTGAAAATTAAGAAGCAATATATTTTGGTGCTTTTCATTATTTCACTCCATATATTGGTTCAAAGTTGAACGGAAATTTTTTTAAAGTAATAGGTAGGTTTTTTCAAGTGATAGTGCCAGGTTTTCAATCTCATCAATGGAGTGAAATATTTCATTCTCGACAACGGAATGAAATATTTCTCTCTTTTCCAGGAAGTGGAAAATTCCACTCTTTAAGAAGTGTATTTTTATTAGAATTCACTCCAAAAAGAGTGAACTTATCACTCCTCAGAATTTTAGAGCGTGAAATTGTTTCTTCGTCTCTTATTTTTATTTCATGCAAAAATGAATAATAATTTTCTGATTTTTTAGAGAAGACAAATCACTGCCGAAGAGCTGCTGGCGTTCAAAAATGGAGCTCAAGTAAGTTTTAAGAAAATTATAATGAACATTCTTTATTGTGTCAAATGAAATTGAAATGTGCAACCATTATTTTTATTTTTTATTCCTTGTCAGATCGATCTCAAACATCCTATTAACTCCTTAATTCTCGCGCCCGTCATATTCACGGGCTATGCCTTTCTTTAAATTTATTCAGATTTGCTTGATTCCCACCAGTTTTATAAACTAGTGTAGTTAGCTTTACTATGGTATCATTTCTATGGTATTCTCAGTAACAAAACCTGAGTAACCAATTTATGCGTTTCCCAGCAAAAATAAATTAAAAAATGCGTCAGAAAGCAGCTCCTTTGTGTACGACAACTCGAATATGCTTAGTGTGCTTTATTATAGGTCTCCCAGGTTCGAGAGACGGATGTTCTAAAATGCACAAATTAAAAAAAACAATGAGGATGATAACAGTGAATTATTTACAAATCAAAGAATGACAAAGACACCCATGACATTCTTCAATTATTTGTTTCCATTTCTATATACAGTCGAACCTCGTTAACGTGAACACGCTTAACGTGAATTACTTTTAACATGAACAGTTCCCACTGTCCCCGTCAAAATAAATACGGATTCTAGTGTCTTTTCTCCTTTTAAGATGAACACGGTTAACGTGAAATTTCGCTTAATATGAACAATTCTCGATGTCCCATGACAAATTTTGACGCTTAACATGAACGAAAATTCCTAGAAAAGTGTAAAAGCTTCCTTTTCCCTGGGGAATAATGGGTTGTACTTTAGAGTTTCATGAAAAGGATTATTCTTTAGAGCGATGGAAACTTGTACAATTGCCATTAGAATTTTCTCAATTTTGGACAATACAATACGTGTCACCAGCTACATATCACCAGTATTAGGGAAAGTTGCTACCTAAAGGAAGTATTTTTATATATTGTTTCTTTCTTCACACGTCTAAAATTTACAGTTTAGTATTGCAACTTTCATATGAAATCTAGCATGTGTTCTATTAATGAATAAAGAAATATAATAGTTTAATTATTAAAATAAAAATAAGTCTCAATTCTAAAACAAAGTTTTCTCCCATTTTACCCTATGTAAAATCCACATTTGTCCATGAATTCTTTTCCACCCCAATTAAGCTTATTGTAAATTAATTTTTTATCTCTGGTACGAAATATGATTAAAAATGAACATTGTATAAAAACTTCATTATAAAAGGTATTATTATTAAAAACTGATTTAAGCGTTGATCAAAACAAATATTTATTAAATATAAAAAAAAAAATCATCTTGATGTTTAAATATATCTTGTTTCGTGCTTTGCAAATAGCTAATGAAAAAAAAAAAATGGTTCAATGCATGTTTCTTGTGTAATACTAGAAATGACATTTACTGATAAATTTTGACTGTTATATTTTACGAGAAAACCCTGTTGTCCCGTTAGCTCCCATGTCCCATTAGCCCCCAGTCTCCCCTATATGTATTTTTCTCAAATTTTTTTTTTAATGAGGAATTTTTGTTACTGATAGCATGAACTACGGATAACATGAACAAAAATTTCATTCCCCTTGAGATTCATGTTAACGAGGTTTGACTGTATAAACATTAACAAGTGGGTAAACGTTATCACAGATCGCACAGAGGGCTTCGTTTAATATTTCTTTCAAAACACTTTATACTTTTGTAAAATCTGTTAGTTCCACATTTCGCAACCATGGGGGGGGGGGGGGGGGACTGTAATCAAACAAACCTCTATCCGAACGAAACTCCGTTTTCCTACTTACGCCCCTGGCGGTAAAAAGTGAAACTGAAAGATATAAAGCTATATTCATAATAAGAAAGAGTGGTCAAAGGGGTGTGGGTAAAAGTTAGAAAAGTAACAACCCTGTGCATTTGGGGGAGGTTAGAAAAATTGCTTAAAATACACAAGCTAGAGACCGGGGGGGGGGGGGGGGTAAATATAAGACTTTTTGAAATTTTTATGATTTGTCGTGTGATCGCAAGTGTTTAGCTATAATTATGCAAAATTTCAAGTCTTCAACTTAATTAGGGGCTCAGTTAGAAAAAAAAAGCTTAAAATACACAAGTTAGACCCCAGAGGGTTAAATATAAGACTTTTTCAAAATTATATGATTTGTCGTTTGATGTGAGGTGATCGGCTATAAGTAAACAAAATTTCAAGTCTTCAACTTAATTAGTGGATCAGTTAGAAAAAAAAAAAGCTTAAAATACACAAGTTAGAGCCCAGAGGATTAAATATAAGACTTTTTCTAAATTTTATGATTTGTCGTTTGATGTGTGTTCATCTATAAGTATGCAAATTTTCAAGTATTCAACTTTATTAGGGTCTCAGTTAGAAAAAAAAAGCTTAAAATACACAAGTTAGAGCCCAGAGGTTTAAATATAAGACTTTTTCAAAATTTTATGCTTTGTCGTTTCATGTGAGGTGTTCAGCTACAGGTATGCAAAGTTATTTTTTGAGAAGCATCGTTTGTTATTTAATTGTTAAAACAATTATATTCCCAACCACTACGTGAAGAAAGAATATAACAGAAAATCGCTTCTGAAAGCAGGAAAACAATTCCAGATCAATCATTTTTTGTATAACATCAAACTATTTAGCTCATAATCTCATAATCATAACATACCAAATCTACTGGAATAAAAGATTAAAATTAAATAAGACTCACCGTTACGTTCCATAAATAATCACTTAATTAGTATTCATACATTTCAATTTTAATTCAAAAATGGCAGACGAAAAAGCGATTCTTTCTTCCAACTTAAAAAAGTCGTCGTAGACTTGCTGTTCTGATTCGCTGATGAGTAATACCAATACTTACAATACTCACTTCTGAGAAGTGAATATTCACTCTAAGAAGAAGTGATCACCCTCTCAGAGGAGTGCGTAATGCGTATTAGTATCAAATCAGCGTAATTTCCAAAGTTACATTATAAAATGGTGTTTTTGAAAATTAAGAAGCAATATATTTTGGTGCTTTTCATTATTTCACTCCATATCTTGGTTCAAAGTTGAACGGAAATTTTTTTAAAGTAATAGGTAGGTTTTTTCAAGTCATAGTGCCAGGCTTTCAATCTCGTCAATGGAGTGAAATATTTCATTCTCGACAACGGAATGAAATATTTCACCCTCATCAATGGGGTGAAATATTTCTCTCTTTTCTAGGAAGTGGAAAATTCCACTCTTTAAGAAGTGTATTTTTATTAGAATTCACTCCAAAAAGAGTGAACTTATCACTCCTCCCAATTTTAGAGCGTGAAATTGTTTCTTCGTCTCTTATTTTTATTTCATGCAAAAATGAATAATAATTTTCTGATATTTTAGAGAAGACGAATCGCTGCCGAAGAGCTGCTGGCGTTCAAAAATGGAGCTCAAGTAAGTTAAGAAAATTATAATGAACATTCTTTATTGTGTCAAATGAAATTGAAATGTGCAACGATTATTTTTATTTTTTATTCCTTGTCAGATCGATCTCAAACATTCTATTAACTCCTTAATTCTCGCGCCCGTCATATTCACGGGCTATGATGCCTTCTTTTAAATTTATTCAGATTTGCTTGATTCCCACCAGTTTTATAAACTAGTGTAGTTAGCTTTACTATGGTATCATTTCTATAGTATTCTCAGTAACAAAACCTGAGTAACCAATTTATGCGTTTCTCAGCAAAAATAAATTAAAAAATGCGTCAGAAAGCAGCTCCTTTGTGTACGACAACTCGAATATGCTTAGTTTGCTTTATTATAGGCCTCCCAGGTTCGAGAGACGGATGTTCTAAAATGCACAAATTAAAAAAAAACAATGAGGATGATAACAGTGAATTATTTACAAATCAAAGAATGACAAAGACACCCATGACATTCCTCAATTATTTGTTTCCATTTATATATATAAACATTAACAAGTGGGTAAGTGTTATCACAGATCGCACAGAGGGTTTCGTTTAATATTTCTTTCAAAACACTTTATCCTTTTGTAAAATCTGTTAGTTCCACATTTCGCAACCTAGGGGGGGGGGGGGGGGGGCGGGGCACTCTAATCAAAACAAACCTCTATCCGAACGAAACTCCGTTTTACTACCTACGCCCCTGGCGGTAAAAAGTGTAACTGAAATATATAAAGCTATATTCATAATAAGAAAGAGTGGTCAAAGGGGTGTGGGTAAAAGTCAGAAAAGTAACAACCCTGTGCATTTGGGGGAGGTTAGAAAAATTGCTTAAAATACACAAGCTAGAGACCGGAGGGTTAAATATAAGACTTTTTGAAATTTTTATGATTTGTCGTGCGATCGCAAGTGTTCAGCTATAATTATGCAAAATTTCAAGTCTTCAACTTAATTAGGGGCTCAGTTAGAAAAAAAAAAAAAGCTTAAAATACACAAGTTAGGCCCCAGAGGGTTAAATATAAGACTTTTTCAAAATTTTATGATTTGTCGTTTGATGTGAGGTGTTCGGCTATAAGTAAACAAAATTTCAACAAAATATCAACAACTTGTTGATATGTCCAATATAATGTTTTTTCTTGCACCAGCAGTGACATCATACTTTGTTTTTCATATTTTTCACGTAAAGTATATGGAACGTACAGGAACGCGTCTTTGGGCAGTTTTTTTGTACTCCCAACGAGGAATCTAGCTGTGCAGAGTTTATGCGATCGTTTTGGGACACCCTGTATACGAATGCATCCAATGCCCATAGACTTTACATTAGTGACGGGAAATCGGAAGCTGAGTGACCAGCTCCCTTAACTGCTCTGCTCAACAAGCGCAAAACGTTTTGACACATTTACAAATTCATTTTTTAACGGAAAGATAGAAAATTGGACAGCCTGACCATGGATACGATTTAGAATCGAATTGTGTTTTCCATTTTTTTATCAATAAACTACCTATCGAGTTAAAAGCGATTTTGATCACGTAACAAACACGTTTTTCAACCTTTGGTGAGCACTTGTTTTTCTTTCGTGCGGAAATTCGGTTCAAAACGCCCACTTTGACACTATTTTCTGAAAAATCTATTGCGTTTGCAAAATAAACGAAAAAAAAAACCAGCTCGATTACCTAGTTTCTAAACAACAACACTTGTTAATTTCATGCATTTCCGAACAAAAATAAATTAAAACTTATGTCAGAAAGTTGCCCTTTTGGATTTGAGATGACGCCCTTCTGATAACGTTGGACGTTAATTTTTTTTTTTTTTTTTTTTTTTTCATCATAGAAATATAAAATTTTGTGCATATATACATTTCATCATAAGTCTAAAACAGTTTAAAAGAAATTTCCAATATTATTGCAATTTTAAGATTTAAAAAAAAATTTAAATTTTAAAATGAAATTTTGAAATGATCCGGGCGTCATAATATTTTATATATATGTCCTTGCATTTTAATCACTTAAGTCTCTATTACAAACGATCTAAGAATCGATTTTTTTAATCTCTTGTATAGTTATTTTTTTATAAATTGTTTTCTAAATTTCATATCGATTTTCATCAAAATTTTGCCTTTTGATACGTTAAAAATAAAATTTAATTATCTTAATGAAAGTCGAATTTCAAAATGCATGCTTAGTTTCTTTGGAAGCAATATCAGGATTATTCTTTATCATTTTCATGAATGTTCATCAAAAATTAAGACGTCTAGAGCATTTCAAAAATCTAAAAACGTTGAGAAATCAGTTTTGAGAAAAAAAGATTTAAAGTATTTTAAAGGGCCGAGAAATTGCGTTTAAATACAAAATTCCAATCCTTGTAACTTTGTGAAAAATAATCGCATTTGCATGTGGTATTTCACAAATGGCTCAGAACAAACTGGAGGATAATAATATGCACAAAAATAATTTTCGATTTTTGCCTCCATTTTTGCTCAAATAAAGGTCCACGGTCCCCTTAAAGTGAAAGGCTGTCTCTTCTCTCCATTTTAAACCCCATCTTCTCTTCGCATCTCCTCTTTAATTTTTCTGTCTGCTTAAATCCCGCCTAAAAATCATCTACTCCTTTAAAATTTCCAAGGTGCGACTTCTTTCTCAAATCTTCTTACCATTCGTTGCCAGATTCTTCCGACGCTATCATATGATTTTTATAACAACGCCTTTTGCCATGCTGGCCTGAAATATACACCTTATATCTTAATCCCTTTTTAGCTCACAGGCTATCAAAGTCTGAGAGCTAATGTGCTCGCTGGTTCTGTATGTATGTACGTACTAGAGATGGGCAACATCGTTCCTTTTAAGGAATCGTTCCAGCCGGAATCGTTCACCGAAAGGAACGAGTTCATTGGGGTCGTTCCTTTTGGAATCGTTCCAAAAAGGAACGAATCCGAGAAAAAGGAACGATTCCAAGAAAAAGGAACGATTCTGAGAAAAAAGGAACGATTCCGAGAAAAAAAGAACGATTTTGAAAAATAAAGGATTCCAAGGAGAAAAAAACACTTCCGAGATAAAGAGAACCACATGCAATCCATAATATTTTTTACTAATTTATTTTCTTATGTACCCATCCATTTTCTTACGCATCCAGTCGCCTTAATATTGTAATGTTTTGGACAGATGATTTTGTTTTTAAGAGTTCATTTCATTGATCAGTGTGTGCAATTAATTTGCAGTTATTTCTAACTTTATGATTTATGGTATAAAGCATAATTCCTCTTGGAAATTTAAGGGCGGTGCAAGGTCTATTCGATTTTCAGTGTAATCATTGGTTTCTCTTGAAAATATGTCGTCAAATGACCGTCCATTTATATTATTATTTTATACAGTGTGTCTTTACTCTCAACGATGTTCAGCGGCTAAGTCCTAAACCGTTAGTCATAGACCGGTTTTGTAATTTCCATTCAACTGACCATTTGTAATTTCCAATTACAAAAATGTTTTAAATAAGGTAAAAAATTATTCTGAAAGTCGTTTGGATCAATAAAATATTTCTGAAAAAGTTACGAAATTTAATTTTTTATACGGTCCCCCGCCCTATAAGAGATATTTAGTAAAAATTTCCTGTTCTCTTAAAAGAAAGACAAAAAAAGTCCCATTCATCTAACACAAAAATTCATGAAGTTATACGAAATTTTGAAATGCAAGACTTATGCCACTTTTCTGCATCCGAATACACATGAGTTTAGCCATGCTTCTAGGGGTCGTAAACAAAGTGCTTAAAGTATTTGAAGGATTTATTTCATGTGTAGCTGCGCTTTGAAAGAAATCGTATTACGACAGATTTTTGTAAGGATTTGAAGTTGTTTCTTTTCATGATTTTTTTGACAAAAACTATGCTATTTTTATAAGCTTTTATTTAACCTATTAACCGCCAAAACTATAAGTAGGAATTTTCAAATTTCTTGTTGAAAGTCGCTTGTCACCACAAATTCAGAAAGGTAATTTCCGCTTTATTAAAATATCAAAATTTCTGCCAATAAATAAGGCAATTTTTTTAATTGTAAAATAGTGGTGACAAAGTAATTAATGTAAGCATGAGCAATTATTTTGACCGTTGCGTGAACGCAACACCAGCGGGTAACGGGTTAACTTGAAACGATCGTATGTATGTCTTTCCAGTTCAAAATTTGTACTCGAAATTCAAATCACTTTAAAATATGCGATAGAGGTTAAATTTTACATATTGATGTAAATCAGATGTCAATGTAATATTATGATTTTCAGTGCTTACCATTATGTACTTATTTTACAGGGTAACACAAAAAATTTCGGATAGATTACTGCCAACAAGTTTACTAAAAAGTTTTAGATTAGATAACACAAGACTGCGATGGTTGTGTTTTTTTATTTTTAAAATTATGTATTTTTAAAATTATGATTTTTATGTATTTTTAGCGCTGAATCCGAAAATTATCTTCATTTTTAAACACCATGTCAGAATTTTTCGCAAATAGTAAATTTCAAAATAGTAAATTTCAAAATTGAAAAAATAGCTAATACTATAAAATAGAGTCGATGGTTGTATTTTTTAACTTTTACGACTGATTTGTATGTGCTTTTTAGCACTGAATGTAGAAATTACCTTCATATTTAACCATCATGTTAGACATTTTTGTAAATGGTAAATTTCAAAGTTAAAAAATAGCGAAAATCTGATACTATAAAATGGATGTAAAACTTCTTTTATTCAATTTAATTTTATTTAATTCAAGAATTTATTCAATTTTTGGCTTATACTGGGATTCATACAGCTAAACAGCTCGGGGATCCGATGATGTGGGAAGGGAAGAGGTTAAATTAAAACTTCGAACTTTTAAACTTTGAAATTTACAATTTGCGAAAAATCCTAACGTGATGGTTAAAACTGAAGGTCATTTTCGGATTCAATAGTAAAAAATACATAAAAATCAATTATCAAAAGTTAAAGAAATAACAATCACGTCTATTTTATACTATCAGAATCAGATTTCCCAAAATTTTTCACTTTTTAGATTTCAAATTTACGATTTGCAAAAAATCTGTACTTTGTGATAAAAAATGAAGGTCATTTTTGGATTCAGTGTGAAAATAATCGAGGCTGTTGCTTTTCAACATTTTATTTAACGAAAATTCTATTATTTTTTTCCTGTTATATGTTTAGTACAAGCTGTATATTTTGCATTAATATTTCAGAATGATTATAGATTTCAAATTTATAATGCAATGCTAATTTTACTATCAAATATTTTTCTTATATATCTGAAGATTATTTATATTTCTAGTAAATTTGTAAATGACCCCTATTTCGCAGCAAAAAATATACTCCAAGTTTAAACAGCCATTACTTCGCTCAGTTTTAGTCGTAGAATAATAGGACTTTTATTTGTCTTACTTGTAAGTGTAATAGGAAAGTTTTAGGTAGCTTTCTTTACAAAAAGCTACCTATTGCAGCCTTTCGGAGGAAAGCGATTTCAAAAACTTTTGGTATATTTTCATCGATTATGACCCCCAGACCCCGAAACCACCCTCCGTTCAAAATTGATATATATGTATATATATATATATATATATATATATATATATATATATATTACCATAAATTAAACATAACCTACCACCGTCAATTATTATGAATTAAAGCTGTAAGTATTAAAAAAAAAAAAAAAAAAATATTATAAGAATTATTATGGAAGAAAAAAGAAAAAAGTGGACACCGACAAAAATTGAAAAGCTTATACATTGAATTACGTTATCAAGGGCACAGAATTCAATGATATAAGCAAAATGGGCGTTTTCTGTGGGAAAAATAAGCTAAAGCTAAAATTAATTTTCCCCTGTGCCCGAACAACCACTAAAATCAAGTGAATTGATTAAAAATGAAAGCAGAATAGAAACAAATAATATGAAATGGAAGAATCAATAAAACGTATTTAAATATTTATAGGATATAAAATATAAATAATAAACACCATACCGATTAATATTTCAGTATTTTACAAAAATCCATGTGCACATGTCTACCAGTATATCAAAAAGATGAAGGTGAATAAAACAGTTAAGAAATCACAGTAAATGAAACCATAGGATGCAGTTAATACATTTTGAATTAAAATTTGAAATACCTTGTAAAACAAATTTAATCTAATATAAAATAAATAGATATTAATTACATTATTTAAAATGCACTATTAAATTAATAGATAACAGTTTAACAATATGGTCAAAATTTAGCTAAAAATACACCCTGGTGTATAAATTATAACTGAAATAGAGCTAGAAAAATTAAAAATTAGAGCAATCTGAAAGATACAATTTTGGTGCTGCCATCTATTATATATATATATATATATATATATATCTGACCTATGTCACACTGTAACTCTCGTATTTATGAATCGATTTGGATGTAATTCGGTGTGTACATAGTACATACCAATGTCTTGACCGAGTTCGTTGGCCAGCTTCATCCGCCATTTTGTTTCAAAATGGCGGCCATTTAAAATTTAAAAAAAAATTTAAAATTTGAAATGTGGTACCAAAAAATTGAAAATGGAAAATTATTTTTTTCTTATGTATTTGACCTTTATACAAACACTCCGTAGCAGTTTTTGTTTCGTCTATATCTTAAAAAATGGCTGAGTTATAGGATTTTGAATTTCTAGCGAAGCTGACATTTTGAAATGTCCTGAATTTTGTCACGCGATAAAAGGCGTATTTATGAACCGATTTGGATGTAACTTCATTTATACATAGTACAGACCAATGTCTCAACCGTGTTCGTTGGCCAGCTTCATCCGCCATCTTGTTTAAAAATGGCGGCCATTTAAAATTTTAAGAAAAATTTAAATTTGAAATGTGGTACCAAAAAATTGAAAATTGAAAACATATTTTTTTCTTATGTGTTTGACCTTAATACAAAGATTCCGGAAGAGTTTTTGTTTCGTCTATATCTAAAAAAATGGCTGAGTTATAGCGTTTTGAATTTCTATTGTGGCTGACATTTTAAAACGACCTGATTTTTGTCACGCTATAACAGGCGTATTTTTGAACCGATTTGTATGTTACATCGTCTGTACATAGTCCATACCAATCTCTCGACCGAGTTCGTTGGCCAGCTTCATTCGCCATCTTGTTTTAAAAGGGTTGCCATTTAAAAAAAAAATTAAATTTAAAATAAGGTATTAAAAAATTGGAAAATGAAAAAGATTTTTTTTATGTGTTTGGCCTTGATACAAAGATTCCAGAGCAGTTTTTGTTTCTGAGAATTTGTTCTTTTGTTTATATCTTAAAAAATAGTTGAATTATAGCACTTTGAATTTCTAGAATGGCTAACATTTTGAAACGATCTTGTATTTTTCACGCAATAACACACGTATTCGCCTATTTCGATGTAAGAAGGCATGTGTATAGTATACATCAATATCTCGACCAAGTTCGCTGGCCAGCTTCATCAGCCATCTTGTTTCAAAATCGCGGCATTTAAATTAAAAAAAATTATATTTAAAGTGAGGTGCAAAAAAAATAGAAATTGAAAAAGGTTTTTTTCTTAAGTATTTGACCTTGATATAAGGATTCAGGAGCATTTTTTGTTTGTCTTTATCTTAAAAAATGGCTCAGATATAGCAGTTTCAATTTCTAATGTGGGTGACATTTTGAAAAATCTGATTTTTTGCATGCGACAGCACTTGTATATATAATCCGATTCCGATGTGAGTGAGCATGTGCACAGCAATTACTAAGGTCTCGAACAAGTTCACTGGTTAGCCTCATCCACCATGTTGTCTTAAAATGGCAGGCACTTTAAGAAATCGCCGAATTTGGCAGACAAATATAAGTTACTTTAAATAAAAGCAGCTTGGATAAAGCTGACTAATTTCGCGAAATTCTCATTCATAATGATTTAGTATTGATAAAAATTAGTATTGAATCGCCTATATTCGGTTTCCACTAAATTGAGCTTCGTGTGTTCGTGTGTTTGAATAATATAAGTTGGCTTTTTTAAAATAAAGAATATGCAAGCTACATTTTCCTCCCGGCACTGGCCGGAAGGACTTTTACTAACTATAACTTGAAGCACCGGGGGATCGTATAAAAAATTAAATTTCATAATTTTTCAAGAAATGATTCTATTGACCCAAATCATTTTTTAAATACTTCTTTACCCCCATTTAAAACATTTTTGTAATTGGAACTATATGGCTATGACTAACGGTTTAGGAATTAGCTATTGAACATCGTTGAGTGTAGACATCCTGTATAGGAAATTTTATTATTGCTCTGATATTTGTCACCAGGGTCTAGGAATTTTTAGTCTCATAGATTCCTCTTTAAAATCTACCTCTAGGTAATCTTAATTTCATTTTTCATTCTGAATCTCATTTTTCATTTGGATGGCCCTACTGGTTTGGATATGTAACTAGTTAAAATAGATTACATTTTTGTCCCAGTGTCCGTACTTTCAATAACTTTATCCCCTTTATCGTCTTTCTCCTCAGCTCCCTCACTTTACGAACACAGGATATTTCGCATAATTCATCAACATTATTATCACCGCCTTCAGGATCTGGTTCAGAAGTGAAACACCCTATTCTATAGCAATCATCTTGTAGTGCAATTCAGTGATATATATCAATTTTAATGCATTTGAAATAGCTTAATGTCATTAAAATGCGCTGCAAGCGATTTTTTTCCCGTTGACCATAATGTAACGAAATACTTTTGTGTGCCCCTGGAAATAAACTATTAATGCTACACTCTTCATATTGAATACCAAACATTCCATGGTAAACATCATTAACCTATATCAATTGCATGGGAATCCGAGTATATTTACGGGAGTTAGGTATATCACACACTGAGACTACAGAACGACACATAGCGCAACATGAAGTGCAAAAACCGGTCGAAACAAAGAACGAAGTTGTTGCAAACTTGTTTTAAACCAGTTTTTCTAGCGAATTCAAGCGACATGTCTTATGTGTCGCCTTAGTGTGTGACTTACCTTAGAGCGTGAACAGACGGTCTGACGGACAGACAAACCGCATTCATAAACACTAACTTTATTGGAAAGAGTTAAAAAGTAAAGCACGTTTTTGCACACTGTCTTTCCTGAGTGACTGATGTATGTCTTGTCTTTTACCCTAACATCGCTATTTGTGAACTGCTGTTAACTACGTAGAATTTCAATAAACTTACAACTCTTTTTGAATCTCAAATTTGACGAGAACCTACAGGAATTTCTCTAATTTCACACCCTCATCCGCCGTCACCCTCTCTCCACTTATATCATACAGAACCTCAGTTCGGTGTGAGTGAATTGCGATGCATACTAATATGTTTGTTTGGATTGGGATCTTTGGAGCTTCATAACACATGAAGTCATGGAACACTTGTGTTACACGAAAGGGTAGAAGTTCCTTCAGATGATTTGTAAACAGATTCATTAGCAGCATGGCTATGGCTAGTGATATTTATAAGATAATGTTATATATATTAATATTATAATATATATATATATATATATATATATATATATATATATATAGTAATATATATGATTTTATTCATATATAGTACATATTATCTCCGCCAAAAGATATAGTGATTCACTAAACTTCAAAGTTCTATTTCTTTAAATTTGCTAACTTTTTAACTGAAAAATGGTTTATTGGTTTAATTAAATTAAACAAATTAAAAGTATGTCCATTATTATTACAGAGTGTAGTACTATATAAAGAACTATCCTTTTGACGATGTTTCGGCCGTTGAATGAAAGATATCTGTTGTAAACGTGTTATAGATAATACCAACCTTAATTTTTTGAGAATTTGACTATTTTTAATTCGGAGTTAAACTTTTTACTGTCAAAACTATTTAAAATAGATAAAACATTTTGTTAAATTCGAACTTTTCAGAAAACTTTATGTAATTTAAGAAAAAAAAAAAAAAGAAAATAAATAAATAAATCTTCTAAGTGAAAAGAATAACAATAAGAAAGGAAAATACATAAAATTTAGTATCGTATTTGCAGTAAGTTTTACCTCAATAAAAACGGAAATTTGGTACTAGGCTTGAAACATTAAATTTAGTTTAGCATGAAGGGAGCCTTGATTTGATCGAAATTAAACTCAGATATGCATTATCCATCACCACAGTAACAGGCATTAATCGTGGCATTGATTTCGGGATTTGCGAGTATCAATAACGATCAAGAAATCTGAATTATTATAAGAAATTACTACGATAAACCTGTTTTTCTTTCTTTCTTTTTTTTTTTTTTTTTTTTTTTTTTTTTTTTTTGCTTTTATTTTACGTTGAATTAAAACAAAGTCACAGTTATTTAAATTCTAATTATTTAGCAAGAAATAGAAGTAAAATAACAATTGAAAAAACTGTACAAAATCACAACGTGCATTCTTTGGAAAACAATAATTATATTCGTATATTGTAAAACTTTTTAAATGCAATATTAACCTTCCGCATACCAGACCGGTGCAACAGACCCGATAGATACATTCAAATTGATTTTTCACATTTTAAAAAATGAAAATTTTGTAAATATGTGACTTTTTCTGGAATGTTCTACTCAAAAGAATAGAACATCCCAGAAAAAACCCATATTTACAGAAATTTCAGTTTTTAAAATAAATTAGAAATATCATTATAAATGTACTGCTAAGCTCTGGTATCTTGGCAGACGGCTTTGGAAGAATCTATTTCTGACCGGGAGTTTCAGGGTCAAAGGTTGCCACGTACAAGTGCGTAATTGGCGAGCGGTCAGTTCGCCAATTCCCGGAAATATGGGTTTGCATATGCAGTACTAGTTTAGTGCAGGTTTACTCTTATCTGTTATCTCTGAGTTTAGTATTTCAGGTCGAAGCGCATGCTTGCATTTGAAGCTGATCTCTCCTCTTTCTTTTTAGATTATTATTATTATTATTATTATTATTATTATTATTATCGATTTTCGTCTTGGCAAAATGGAAGAGAAAAAGAAAATTATTCATTCCAATGAGCGAAATGTTATTTTGAAAGTTTTGAAATTTTTTGAGGAGGAAGCAAAGTTGGAAAATCCAAAGATTCCTATTAAACAGGCTCAGAAGAGAGCGGCTGCTGCAACTGGGGTGTCATTGCGAACAATTGCACGAATTAAGAAAGAGGCTATATTTTCTCCCATTCTACAATCCCCTGGTAAACAAAGGAGACCTCAAAAAATCGTAATGTATCATTAAATATAGATGATTTTGATCATTGTGTTATTCGACAAACGGTAAATGAGTTTAAAAAAAAATAATAGGATGCTTTATCTTGATGCTCTATTGCTCGCTATAAGAGCAAAAATAAAATTTCCTTGGAAAAGAGAAGCCTTGCGAAGAATACTGCATAAAATCGGATTTCGGTGGAAACGTTGTCAAGACAAAAGAAAAATAAGTATGGAAAGGCAAGATATTGTACACTGGAGAATTAAATATTTACGTGAAATAAGGCAACGTAGGAATAATAATAGGCCGATTATATATATAGACGAAACATGGATTGATAGTAACATGAGTTTTGGAAAATGCTGGCAGCTTGGAAAAACTGGAGCATATATTTAAAAAAATGCAGGAAACCGATTAATCGTAGTACATGCCGGTAACGAAGATGGTTTTATACCAGGCGCAGGCTTGGTATTCAAATCTAGAACCGTTTAAGGCGATTACCACGGCCAAATGAATTTTGATAATTTTTCAAAGTGGTTGAAGGAAAAATTGCTCCCGAACATCCCAGCTAATAGTGCTATTTGTATGGACAATGCTCCTTACCACACAAAAATTCTGAACAAAACACCATCAAAATATGCTACAAAAAAGGAACTATCTTTATGGTTAACAGAAAACCAAATTCCACACACTATTGCAATGAGAAAAGTAGACCTATATGATTTGGTAGTCGCAAATGCACCCCCCACAAAAAGGTACTGTGTCGATGAATTTTTAAAAGAGAGAAGACACGATGTATTGAGAATACTACCATATCATTGCGATTTAAATGCCATTGAATTTGCATGGGCTGATACAAAACGCTACACCAAAAACAGAAATGTAAATTCAGAACTTAATTTAACTGAAATGAAAAAATTAACTTTCGAAGCTTTTTCGAGCATAACGAAGAATGAATGGTCGAAATATTGTCAGAGAGTAATTAACATAGAAAATGAATATTGGAAAACAGACAATATAGTAGAGCAAAAGATAGAAAATATCAGTTCTGTTGTAGTAGATGAAAATGACTCTGATACTTCAACCGAAACTGGCGAATCCGACATAAATTATGACACTGATTCTACCATAAGTGACACCGAAATGTTGTAAGAAAAGTTTTTATACAAGTTTTAGAAAGATAAATCTCTTTCTGAACTAAAAACAAAAACAAAACAGTCCTTTTCAGGACTAAAAAAGCCCTTTCGGGGGCTAAGCCCTATTCAGGGCGAAAATTAAAAGAAAGAAAAACCACAAAACACATTTATTTATTTTAGATTATAGTCTGCGAGGGTCGGGTTCTACCCGACCCGAACCCGCAGATTCCATTTTAAGTCAATCCGCAACCCGATCCGAACCCGCAAAAATAACTTTCGGCAACCCGAACCAGCAAAAATTATTTCAGGCAACCCGAGGTATATCAACCCGAACCCGCAATACTTCAACCCGCAACCCGACCCGATCCCGCAATGTAAGCAAATCATGTTTTAATACTATTATGTAAAATAATTTACAATTGTATCTTTAAGGACAGTTTTTTCAACGGACCGGGCTGATAAACAAAATAAACGGGCCGGACCGGAAAAAAAAATTGAATGGCGTTGCCAGGCCGGGCCGATAACTATAATTAAGTGGGTCTACCGGCCCAATATAAATATTTAGACGAAGCCGATAAAATTATATACGAACCGTGCCAAGCTAGGACCGAACTTTTAAGTTTTACACGGGACTGAATGGAACGGAGCGGGCCGCTCCCGGGCATGGAAATTCCGGCCCGTGTACACCTCTAATTCTCTAATACCATTTTTATGTTTTACATAGAAGAATGAACAAACTATATTTTTTTAATATTCAACTTCTAAATGGTATAAAACTAAAACTCTAATCTTTAAATATGCTTTAAAATTAGTTGCGGTTTCAAAAGTTCCACTTCTAACGATACACCTTGTTTTACAGAATTCACCATCTGTCTTTAGTTTATCAGCCGTTATTAGTTTGAAAATTTTCTCGTCTAACATAGTGCATCGCGTATCACCACAATTTAATTATTAACTTGATATATTAGGCAGGAAGGACCATTTAGCCTTTTGCTGCATATTGTATTTTTAAAATACGGTAAAAATATAATGCGGTTTGTTATTTCGAAGACTCGTGAAAGGATGAGATGACTAAAGATAAAACAGACAGGCACACATTTTACTTTTTTGAAACTTTGATCTGGGGTTTTAACTTAACTGCTGTTAAACTTTGAATTAGACTTTAAACGGGAAAAAAAATATTTTCAACATTCTTTTAAAAAAGCGGGTCAACCCGAACCCGACCCGCAAGAGTAAAAGAGCCAACCCGAAACCGACCCGAACCCGAAACAGTAAAAGCCAACCCTACCCTCACCAAAAAAATTTAAAGTCAACCCGACCTGACCCGACCCGAAACGGGAGAATATAGCCCCGACACGACCCGAACCGCGGGTCGGGTCGGGTTCGAGTAAAAGTGGGTAACCCGACCGATGCAGGACTCTATTTTAGATCTTCTCCCTTCTCTTTTATTTATTCTGAAAATTTCTTCATAATATTGTATTAAAATATTTCTTATCTATGAGCATCAATTCTTTCACTTGCTTTGAAATCGTCATTAAGAGACTTCATTAAGAATATGGCTATTGGCTATGTGCTTTTACAATTCATTCCGATCACTAGTATCATCTTTTTTATTATCAGAATCATTGCTTCAGTTTTCAAATACCATAATTATTAATAAAAGTATTGCTGTTAGGAACGACCACAGCTAAACGATACATTTATATTTTTTTACAAAATACATTTCTGCTTATGATTGTCACTATGTAGGCTAACGCGCCAATTATGGATGCCATTCTCCCTTGTACGTTACAACCTTTTACCGATTATCCAGAATAGAAATGTCCGAGTCTCCCCACTTGAAATGCCAAGATATCGGAGTGCCACAGTACCTGTCGGGGTCATTGAACCCCTCAGGTAGGAAGAGGGTTAACATAAATCTATTAAACCGAAACAAGCATAAAATATGCAGCTTTATATATATATATGTCGTAGTGTTGGAAAAAATCCGATAATCTATATGTAGCACGTGATTTTTCTTTCCCGTTTTTTAACTCAAAACGGCCATTAAGAGAGCGATTCGCGGTTAAATTATTTCAATCCCACCCACCACTGTTACTGTTATCTTATTATTATTATTAGACATTATGCTTTTTGAAATATTCATTATCTTAAGAAAGAAAGAAACGTTTTACGAAAATTCCTTGTTCTAACAGATTTTACTCTATGTAATAAACCTCAATGTAAGTTGATTAAAACAACAATCTTAGGCAGTTTCGAGATTTTTTTAATCATCTTCTTCAGGAGAGAAAAACAAGACGCAAAACTGTGGAAATAAAGTGGTACTCGAGCGCTCGTAGCTGGTCATACATTTATTTTGACAAAGAGGATTCTCAAATTGAAATTATGTTTGAGGAAAAAAACATGAAATAGTGAAATATGCATGAAAGTGCGTAACTCTACAATTATTAAAATAATTGAAAATCAGTTATTATTATCCTATTAAAATGCAATTTTTATGGCCTAGTGATATATTTCTTACTTTATTCAAAACTGTTTTTAGTCAGATTTAAAAAAAATATTTTTCACTAGTAATTAAACAAGCATTTTCTTTGTTTTTCTTAAGGCTGTTCTTAAGTGATCTGCTCAACAAGCGTAAAACGTTTTGACACATTTACAAATTCATTTTTTAACGGAAAGATATAAAAATCCCATCTCGGAATCCCAAATCGAGAAATCCCATCTCGGGCACTTTTTCACTCAGGTGTAAAAAATCCAATTCATATAAAATATTTTTTTTAATTATTTCTTTCAGATTAATTTAGCACAAGAAGATGAAATAGTAATGTTTATTAAACGCCCTAATCCACCCCGCACTTCAATTTCTTTTTTCTTTCTTTCTTTACTTTTCTTTTTTTTTCTTTTTTTTTTGAGGAGGGGGGGGGGGGGCACATACATTAGAAGGATATTTTGACAATAAAGTCAGCTTTAATAGAATCAAAATCTGTTATTTTGAAATAAAATAGCGCATTTTAATTTATTAAAACTGGCTAGTCTACACTGTAAAAAAAATCACTGTATCTTTACAGCAAAAAATGCTGGCAATATGGGTGCCAGCAAATTTTGCTGTCAATTTACAGCAATTTTGTTTTCCACGGGTAAACAGCAAACTTGTAAATTTACAGCACTTTTACATTTAATTTTACAGTAATTTTGTTTTTTAGATTTTACAAAAAATTGTATTTTTTCAGCATATTTTGCTGTTAATTTTACAGCACTTTTAACAAGATAACAGTAATTTTTTAGCCTTTATTATTATTTATTTTATATCGAAATAAAATAAAAAATTGCTAAAAAGGTGCATTTAATGTCACAAATATAAAAAGATGTTAATAAGATGTTGTTACATAATAAAACAGTTTTTAAAAACTTAAAAATCTCCAAGATTTCGTGCCGAGCGCTTTCGATCACTATCGCTATTCGATCAGTAGGTGATCGAAAGCGCTAGGCATGAAATATTGGAAGTTTATAAAAACTATTTTATTATGTAATAACATCTTATTAATATCTTTTTATATTTATGACATTAAATGCACCTTTTTAGCAAGTTTTAATTTTATTTCGATATAGTTTTCAAGGTGAATGCGACATTCTAACGGTATATGTTTTTGTTTTCATATATATACATTTTGTATTTATTTTATTTTATTTATTATTATTATTATTATTTGTAGATATACGTTTGCATCTCCCCCCCCCCCCCGCCCTGCAATGTTTGATTTTTTTTTTTTTTTTTTGTATACTATGATACATCTTTTAAAAACTAAGAGCTCTATAAGTGTTATCTTTATGTCTACTTATATCATTGTTTTAATAACATTATTATATAATAAATTCTGTTATACATGTGTAAGATACAAATTTAGCACCATAAAGCAAAATAATAAATAAAATAGGAAAATACATCGAAAAAAGCAATAAATCGTAAATTTTAAACTATTGTAACTCATTGTAAAGAATTTTCCTTATGTGAATTTCAAATGTACTGCGTAATATAACATACATTGAGAACATTCAAAATATCTAATTTCAGCATCTAGTGCTAATTACTTCTTATTGTTCGATAATTATCAAAAGCAAAATGCGATCTGCTGCTTTTGAATGCTGCGACAATAGTAAGCAAACTCTTGGAATATTTTATGGATCAATAAAGAAGTGTATCCAGCTTACACACAATAAATTATTTAAAAATTACATATTAAAAATGTAAAGAAATGCGCGTAAAAAACTAGCATCTATGAAATGTGAATAACTCCGACGGTAAATCGGACCATAAGTCGTAAAATTGTTTTTGAAATTTTAATAAACTATAATAATACATTAAATAAATAAAAACATTTAAATTAGTACAAAAAGCGCACTTAAATCTTTTAGACAATTAAAAAATATTGTATAATTTAGATTAGTAAGGTATGTTAAAATATAAATAAAGGAAAAAATGAAATTGCGAAAAATATATAATAGCAAAGCAAAACATATCTCAAAAATATTGATTTTTTTTTTTTAATCTGGTACTTTGACACATAAGTAAATAATAACTAAGTCCTATGATGGAAAAAAGAAAAGAAAAATAATAATTTTTTCAAATGTAAATTGGAAATATTCTCTTTTGTTATAATTTAAGACAAAATATTTAACCCTTATACAAATGATTCAAAGCTACTGTCAGTCAACGTTTATATATATGTACGCAAATACAAAATTTGTATCTTACATTATATAAGAGAACTGCCTATTTGATACAGTTATTAAATCAATGATACGAATAAACATAAAAATAAAACTTACTCTGATTTTTTTAAAATATGTAATCCAGAACTGTATATAAGTATCCAAAATCGCCATTTTGAATTCATAATAGGCACATATTCACACCGACGCTAACATTCGTACGACACTACTTAACGCTAATAATAACCTGCTTTGGCTTGACAGTGTGCCTGTAGGGTAGGTATCTCATCTGGAATGCAGTCCAGGCGGTTTTGCCATTGTTGAAATAACAGCAGTTTACTGTAAATCGATACGGAAGTTAATAAAACGCTGTATTTTAGCGATTCACAGCCAAATCAGCTGTAATTTTTACCGTTTTTTTTTACTGTGTACAAGAAAAGAACCGTCGGTCCATTTCGGACCGACTCCGAGGAATCGGTCCTTTTCGGAACAGTTCCTCGGATTCGGTCCTTTTCGGAACCGTTCCTCGGATTCGGTCCTTTTTGGAACGGTTCCTCGGAATCGGTCCTTTTTGGAACGATTCCGAAATGGACCGACTCCGAGGAATCGGTCCTTTTCGGAACGACTCCGAGGAATCGGTCCTTTTCGGAGTCGGTAACATTTCGGAACGACTCCGAGGAATCAATCCTTTTTGGAGTCGGTACATTTTGGACCGATTCCGAGGAATCGTTCCGAAAAGGACCGAATCCGATGAACCGTTCCAAAAAGGACCGATTCCGAGGAACCGTTTCAAAAAGGACCGAATCCGAGGAACCGTTCCGAAAAGGACCGATTCCGAGGAGTCGTTCCTTTTCGGAATCGTTCCGAAAAGGACCGATTCCTTTTTACAGAATGGAATCGTTCCTTCAGTTTCACTGCCGGAATCGTTCCTCTGGAGTCGTTCCTCAGCAAATGACACATCTCTAGTACGTACGTATGTACATAACGCGATAACTCTTGATGGAAATATCCGATTTGCTTGAATTTTTTTTCTAGGTTCATACTGATAAGGCGCTTCCCTGATTAGTTTTGGAAGTTCAGTGGTTAAGTATAAAGTGGGGGAACGGGGGCTTATCCCCCCTTAACTTAGAAAAATGGGTTTTTCATGCAGATTTACTAGATTGTCTTCAAATTTGGTATAGCGGTTAATTCTGATAAGGCACCTCCCTGATTAAATTTGAAGGTTCATTATTTAAGTCTAAAGAGGGGAGGGACAGGGGGGGGCTGATAGACCCTTTAATTTAGATAAATGGGTTTTCTGTCCGATTTGCTTCAAATTTGGTATACCGGTTTATTCTGATAAGGCACTTCTCTGATTAGATTTGAAGGTACATTGTTTAAATATAAAAGGGGGAACGGGGGGGACTAAAATCCCCTTAATTTAGATAAATGGTTTTTTCTATCCGATTTCCTTCAAATTTGGTATACCGGTTTATTTTGTTAAGGCGCTTCCCTGACGACATTTGATGCTCATTGGTTAAGTATAAAGAGGAGAAACGGGGGGGGGGAGGTTTCGCAACCCCCCTTAATTTATCGTTCGAGAGGCATTATTCTTTGAAATAAGAGTATAATATACAATTAGTGTGAATAGCCTGTGAGCTCAATGCCATCAGTTTAACTGGAATTTTTTCTTTTTTATTATGACGTAAGCTGAAACCGTGTTACCAAAATATGACATTTTTATAGCTAACTTGTTAATCTCACTAATAAATTCACTGACATTTAAATCCCTCAGAGTACATGTTTATTGCACTAGTGATGACAAAATCACCAGTTCTGTAAAATTTCCAATACCATTTACTTGGAAACTTTAGCTCTCCTAGCTTAACTTAGGGATTATTCAGACAAATTTATTACCTAACCAAGTACTTTCCACAGAATTCTCTTGTCCCTTACCAAACACCCACTTACATATATGTCGGCAATCTTCTCATTTTAGAAATTCTGTCTTTCTCGCGACCCCACACAACACATGCGAGCTTCGAAACATCTCCTGGTGGTCCAATTCATATATTCTGTTTTTGTCTCTCTTTCTTTTCCTTACCGAACACGTGTAATATGGCGTGATTATCCCGACATTTGGATTTGAGAACAGCCTTAAAACATTTTTTTTTTTTTTTCAGTCCATTATACTGGCAAGTTTATAACTTCTTGTTTTAAATATATTTTCATCGCAAACGTATCAAAGTAGCAAATGCCTGGAAACTTTAATCCCAGATTAAAGATTCCAAATAATAAAGATCCCAAATTAAAAATTTTGGGATCACGCAATATTTACAGTTTTTAGTGAAGGCAAAAAAATTTTAGAAAATGTTGTCAAAGTTGTCCTTTTGAATAGAATTTCCAGACGCGATAGTGCAGGAAAGGAGGAAAACTGCCGTCCTAAGACAATAATCACTTATATTGCAAGATGTAAATAATTTATTAGAAAATAAGAAAAATGTTCCATTACAAATCACTCGTAGAACCCGAAGTATCGTACTTTTATGTTTAGAAATGACTTAGAAAATGTCTCAGAAAGTTTTCCATTATTGAGCGGCGAACAATATGCAAAGAATTTCCCTTAAGAGCCTACTTCAGTCAAACGAAAAGACCTGTTCGCTAATGCTAATCCCATGGAAGACATTTAAAAAGATATCTCGTTTGAATTTAAATATTTTTAAATGATTTTTTTACATTGAATAGTTGAGGTCGATCTGTACAAAGACCGTTGTTTACTTTTTCGATTTCGTTTACAGGTATTTTTAATGCGGACACTTTCATTTTCGAAACCGGTTTCGAAAGTAAAAGCATCTTTATAAAAAAAATCTGCAATCAAAATCGAAAAAGTAAAAAACGACCTGCATACAGATCGATCTCAGTTATCCAATGCAAAAAAAAAAAAAAAAAAAAAAAAAAATTAAAAATATTGAAATGCAACCGAGATATCTTTATAAATTTCTTCCATAGGATTAGCATTAGCGAACGCGTCTTTTCGTTTGACTGAAGTAGCCTCTTAATTTCAGGATATCTTCATGCCTGGGAACTCACCTTGAACTAGGACTATTATCGTGAGAAAAATCCTGACCAAGGACTTTGAACGCATATTTTCTCACGTTGCTTTTTTTAAAATAATGTCAATATCGGTGTTCTTTTCTTATACTAATAAAGGTTTCGAATAAAGAGTGTTAAATTGCAACTTGCGGAGCAAATGCTTCGACCTCTGTCATTAGAATATCACTCCTGTGAAATTAGCAGTGCAATTTCTTGTTTCCCTTCTTAGACTCCAGATAGACGTATCATTCTACCCGCGGTCTCTTTTTTTTCTAGCCAAGCGGGGCTTTGTTGTGGTCACGCTGTGTTTTTCATATTTAAGGGCTTTACAAGGAAACTGACGGATATCCTGCAGGAGTGAAGAGTTTTCTACAAGTTCGATCTAATCTTCTTATCTCATTTCCATTGTTGAATGCATAGTTGAATCTTGCGTCCTTTTGTTAAAAATCACAAATGGGGTTGAAAAAGAAAGGTTTTATTTTTTTTAATGCAGCCTTGGGATCCTATAATGAACATAGTTAGAGATAACATCATTGTTGTAAAAGGTAAGGCTGCATACAGAAGCTTGTTTTGCCATCCTTCTCCTGTTTTCGTGGAAATCTTTTTCTTGTGCACCCTTCCGCGGTTTATTCACAAAACAATGAGGTGAATCAACAATGGGTCAGGGGATAAGTACCCCAGGAGAACCTACTTGAAGGAAAGGTTCCTCTTTTGCGGGATATCAGTCCCTTTCCTTTTAAAGTCTTTAAAAATCAAAATCATCGCGTGGCTACAAGAAATGACGCCGACACTGATATCAGTTAAAAGCAGGGCTGCGGAGTCGGAGTCGGAGTCGTGGAGTCGGTGTGATTTTTCGATGAAAAGAGTCGGAGTCGGAGTCGCTAAAAATATGACGACTCCGACTCCGACTCCAAACGTTTTGTTGAACAGTTTAAAGTGAAATAAAAAATAAAACCAATTACACTTAATTTTAAATTTATGAACTGAATTATTATTTTATTTTTTAACTGTATACATTAATAAATATTTAGTTATTTTTCAGTTTATTGACATGTTAATGAGTAAATATAAGGCAAAAGGGCGGATGTGATTTTTTTGCTTACATCAGTCATTAAATTGATTCCTTTACTTACTTCTTCAGCTCATGGACGACACTATTGTACAATAATTAAATTAAAGTGAGTTTTTAAAGGTTTTTGTTTTGTTTTTTGTAAATTAAGTCCAACTCAACCCGAATCCCGTGTCGGTCCGACTACACAACCCAATGAAAGAATCTATCTCAGACAAAAACAGATGTTTCAATTTAACCTCTGTCCATCCGTGTTCCTGGTCGGGTCCTGAAATTCATACTTTAAGTCAGTCCGAAGCAAACCGGAAAGAAACCTGAACCATGAACTGGATCCGAAATGAAATAAAATCAAAATTTTATTGGAATTATGAAAAATAGTCATCTCTAACAACACTTTTATCTTTTGTGTAGGAAAAGGAATATATATTTACTTATTCGACTTATAAGTTAAACGATGTTACGGACTTTCTTTTGAAAAATCGGGTCAACCCGACCCGAACCCGCAATAGTAATTATCAGACTGGCCCACAACTAAAAACATTCAGCGCCAGCTTAATCCGAACCACCGTTCGAATCTGACCCTAACGAATGCAACAATCTACTTCAGATAACAATGGATGTTTCACTTATCCTTTGTTCAACTTATACTGCCTTATTTTTCAGTATTTCAGATAAAATAGAATGTGTATAAAATATGAAACTGATTAAAGCCGCTATCACTACAATATAGGACAACTCATATAGAATTTTCCTCATTAAAACAAAAAACTGCAATTTTCTTCTTAAATATTTCTTACCCAAAACTTAGACGTTCTTCTATTTCTAAGCCCCAACTAGATTCTTCCAAAGGCCGGGTTGCACCCGACCCGAATTTGAAATTTTTGCTGAAAGTCAACCCGAAACCTGACAAAAAGGAACCTTTCTCAACCAAATCCGAAAATGGAAAAAAAGTCGTCTACGACCGTAATTCGAGGCGAAAGAAAATTAGTTCATATTTTGTAGAATAAACAATTATAAAAAAGGCTACAATTTTATCTTTTTGTATAAAAATGAATTTAAATACATTCATTAATATTCAAATATATAGATTTTTCATTTGAAAAATATTCAATACATATTTTTTTTTGAAAAATCAGGTCAAATCAAAAGTGTCAAAACCTGATCCGAAGCATTTAAAGTCTATCTGGTTCGGGCTAAATTTGGTTATCCTATCCGATGGAGGACCGTAATTTTAACCTACTGTAGAAAAAACAATTATTTCATGAATTTTGAGAGGAAAATGAAGAAACTCATTTTATGCCTCAAATGGCAGGCATTTTTTTCCCCCCTCACTTTTTTTTTATGATTATTCTCATTCGTCGATTCCCCACCCCCATCTCCCCGAAATTGGCATTAATTTATTTAAGATTTTATTAGTATAGTGTAGATGTAGATAATAGCATTTACGTCTATGAATGAAAGGCGATGACAACTTGTCAATCTTTCACATAAAGTGCGGCCGAATCTGAAGCACAATTTTCCTTTACTCATTATGTTCAAAGTTCAAATTGAAAATATCTTAGTTTCTTAAGCAGGCATATGTTCTTTTCGGGTAATTTAGTTTTAATTTGCAGCTGACAAGATAGAAATCCTTTGTCCGTATATGTAACTTCAAATTATATTTAGGTAAGTGAATCTTTTTAATTGTAAAATAATTGCTATTTTTATTTAATGTATTGCATATTCCGAATCGAAATTTATAAATGCCCATTATGATTATACGGCGGTTATAAAAATAAAATATTAGAAACTAGCATCCTTCGCCCGCTACGCTTTTCGGTTTCTCTAAAAGAATCTGGAATCAAACGAAATATATCTAGCAACGATAAAAAAAATTCTTACTATCTAATCCAGTATCCGTAAGTGTTATCTTATTTGTATAATCTTACCTTATAGAGTTAAAATCGATGTTGGTGACATAATAGACAAAA
This sequence comes from Maratus speciosus, assembly GCA_963932465.1. Taxonomy (NCBI): domain Eukaryota; kingdom Metazoa; phylum Arthropoda; class Arachnida; order Araneae; family Salticidae; genus Maratus; species Maratus speciosus. Next base: position 614,849,538 of record OZ010787.1, read on the forward strand.
TAGATCTAAAATCACTGAAGTATTCTATTTTTTTTTAGTAGGTTTGTTATCTTGGATTTCCTGATTCTACCTAAAACTGCTGCTGAGATATGGCGAAATGTCCTAAAATTTTTGTACATCCCTTTAACACCCTTAGGGGGGGGGGGGGGATTTCTAAAATCCCTGAAAGATGTATTTAATATTTTTTTTTTTAATAGGTTTGCTATCCTGAATGTCTTGCTCATAGCTAAAACTGCTGCTGAGATATGGTGAAATGATTTAAAGTTTATGATCACCCCATTAAAGCCCTTTGGGTGGGAATTTCTAAAATCAATAAAATACATGTTTAAGTATGTTTTAGTATATTACTTATCGTAGTAGACACTCCATAAAAAGTAAAAAAATATAATTGTATTATTACTGTATTTAGAACTAATCGAACGAAATTTCGGCCGAAAATAGAAATACAGTCGGTCCTGCTTAATTGCATACAGTTGGTTCCACTGAATTATATGCATTTAAGCGGGGTATGCATTTAAGCGAGGACAGCAATTAATGTTATTAGTATACGCTATCATTTGATTATATACCACAGATATGATAAATATTAATGGACAATAATTATTTACCTAATAAATTAAAAACTATTGTATTAATAACTTTAATAAATAATTTATTATTACTCTATATATAACAATATATGTAATAAAAAATTAGGTATTATAACACTATTTACGGTACATGGTTTAATTTTTCATTATAATTTATGTGAAAATTAAAATGAAAGTTAAATAGAAAATTTTTGCTTTTAAATCATACATTTGAAAATAAAAGTTTCTGCATAAATTCTTTTTATTTTTCAATTATTTGTCAATTTATATCTCTTTCTTTCTTTCGCCTACACAAAAAACCCTTTAGGAATTTTTTTTTCATATCTCGACATTGCATTTCTCCAATTCCAGCGCTAAATATTGGTCTCTTGACCGTCTCGATTCTATTTTTCCCCGATTCCAGAATTTTTCAAAAAATACTCCCAGCATCTTGAGTCACTGTATGTACGGCAAGCTTTAAAAGAAAAACACAATTGTCCAAATTCAACACTCGCATAAGTTTCCAGAATTAAGATAAGTCACCTTTCACGACGATTTCTGCTCTTCGATTGTAAATATAACAAACCATTGTTAGAAAAAACAAAAAAAAGTTCTCCCTTTTTTTCCCATTCATCACTATAACAGGAATTCATAAAATACGGATTACTAGTACTAGATTGGAGATATTTATGCAATTAACCGGGGATTGTTATGCGATAAAACGAGTATATTTAACATTGGCCTTATGGGGAACGTTTCTGTTCCACAGAATTCTATGCATATAAGCGGAGTATGCAATTATCCTTTACCCGATTAAGTGGGGGTAACTGTATTACCGATTATTGTTTCAGTAAAACCTTAATCTTGATTACTATTTAATTTTGAACATTTTTTCAATTTGCATTATCTACATATTTCCAAAAGGTAAATAATTAAAGCGCATTTCAATCTTTTTGAGAAACCCTGTGTGTATGCCGGAGTCGGAGTCGAAGAGTCGGAGTCGGAGTCGGAGTCGATAGTTTCAGAAATCCAGGAGTCAGAGTCGGAGTCGGAGTCGATCATTTTTCCTACCGACTCCGCAGCCCTGGTTAAAAGGATGGTCCGTTCGCAGCTTAAGGCTGCGTACGCACCATCCTTTAACTGTTATCAGTGTCGAATTCGTTTGTTGTGGCCACGCGGCGTCTTTGATTTTTAACGACTTTAGCAGGAAAGGGACTGATGTCCGGCAAAAGAGGAAACCTTTCCTCCAAGTAGAGTCGAGCTCCTTATCTCCTGATCCATTGTTGATTCCCCTCATTCTTTTGTGAATAAACCGCAGATGGGTTCAGAGTAAAAGATTTTCCAAGAAAACTAGAGAAGTAGCCAAAATACGCGTCCGTACCGTACGCAGCTTAAGTGGTTGAGATAAACTCCTCCCGAATTCAAAGGGGATAGAAAAAGAGGAGAAGCTCAAGAGTCATTTCCTGATTTTTTTCTAGACGCGTGACAACTCCCTTTTTGGCAAGGTGACGGATGTAGAAAAACCATCCTATAGGTAGAAGTGCTGGTGTTTCTTATGAGAAGGAAACTAGCAGGAAGATCAATTAACAAGAAAGGTGTAATTTAAAGTACAGCGCGACAGGCCTGCTAAAGTATTTATTGTTTAGAGGGTGCAGGGCCGAAACTAAGGGAGGGGGGCATGTGCCCCGGGCGTTAGAACGAAGGGGTGCCAAATGAAGAATTATACCTTTGGAATGTATCATTTTCTTCTGATGGACTGATGGCTTCCATTATTATGAAACAGCTATTATAAATGAAGTGTTAGGTGAAGATGAAAGAGCAGCTGTAAAAAGTTAGAACTCTGATTTTCTGGTCAGAATGGAAAAAAAAAATGGCCATAATTAAAAAAAAAAAGACCTTCTTTCATCTTTACCTAATACTTCATTTATAATAACTGTTTCATAATAATGGAAGCCGTCAGTCCATCAAAAGAAAATAACTCGGTTAAAACAGAAACTCCGAAAATCGGTACTCTACTGTATATTTCATTTTAAAAATGATCTTTAGAATATTTTTGTTGGTGTTCAGAGAGAGGTCATGACCCTCGTGACCTCCCCCTTGGATCCACCATTGTAGATTACGTAGTTCAGTATTACATATTTAAAATTTTAAAATAAGTCGGCTATTAGAAAATTAGTAAAATTTTCTTTGTAAATATACTTTGCTGAAGAGGAGGGGGGGGGGGGCAAAATCCATGTTTGCGCCTGGTGCAAAAAAGGCTAATTTCGGTCATGGAGAAAGGACATTGATCTTCAAAAATTGTTTTGCCACTGAAAACATTTTTTACTTATTGTGAATAAGAGAAGGGAGCGTTTCGCCGATTTGGCAGTTTTCACGACAGTTGACAATCAGAGACACGGTATTATTTTTGTTTAACCAGACCAATTTTGAACTTTTATTAATTTGACGATGAAATGTCGACAAACCAGTTTAGTATTTTTTTTTTTGTGTGTGTGTGTGTGAAGGTACTTTCCTTTATATAATCCGTGAGTTTAACCTTTATAAATAAAATCTGAATTTACGTTTACAAAAAAAAATTAAGGTGTGTCTTCGCGCTACCATCAAGTAGTTTTTATTGACATGCCTGAATCTTTTACAAACATTTTCTTCACATTTTTCATATTTTCTATTAGAAAAATATTTTTTTCAAAGTTCGATACCATTAGTTTTTATGTTTTCCATTCCCTTTTGAATTTTTCTGTTTTTTCTATATTTTAAAACTGTTGTATCCTCTTCCCTAACAGAAAAAAAAAATACCCACTTATTCAATGTACTTCTTCGGTTGTGGTGGTACCTTTGGTTTTGAAAAGCTTTAGTTTTTACTATTCCATAAAACGTACTAATCGAGGTCGATTCGCGTGCGCTTTTGTTTGTTTGTTTTTCTCGAGATTTAAAATGCCACTTAAAAGGAGACGGCATTTTTATCAAGAGTAAAAATATACATAAAATACACAAATAAATCAAAAAAGAAAAAGAAAACGACTGACAATATTCACATATCTATGATTCTTTTCTGGTTCAACAAGAATATGTTTTTTAGAAAATGTTATTTATTTTTATTTAGGAAAAGGCATTTATCAAATGAATATTTTCTGCAGCTCATTAAAGCGAAAGCCCCTGCACATTTGCCGGCTCGTTTTTAAACTTAAAAGCATAAAATTAGCAGGCCATACTTTTAAAGCTATTTAGAATCGAAATTAGCTTTCTGATTTTTCATTAATAAATTACTAATCGAATTATAAGTAATAGCAGTCAAGTGGCAATTTTTTCTCTTTTCTGGCGGTTTGCACTGAAAAAAAGTGGGTACTCAAAATTGAATAAAAGTTACTCAATTTTAAATACGTCACATACTCAAAATAGCTCCGATTCAAATGTACTCAAAGTTGAGAAAGACGTGTACTCATTTTTTATTCCATGGCTGTGTTCAAATATGAATCGCTATGTACTGCCCCCTAAACCTACAAATTAAAGTAAAAATGTACTGACCTTTATTTCCCGTTCAAAGTTATGAACAATAAACGTTTAAATGAATATTAAGAAAAATAGCAAAATTATTAACAAAATACCCAAATCGAATATTTTTATGACAAAAGCATTAGTTGCAAGCACTTTTTAATTACTTTAAAATACTGTGCATAATTTAATATTTACATTAATAAACATATTTTATACCACCATAAATGAAATAAACTATTACAGGGTACAAAATTATCGTTTTGTTTGAGTTTGAGAACGTGTGATGTTTCAAAATTGAAAAAACATACATTAGGTTTTGATCCAAACATACTCAAATTGATATGAGTACATTGCTATACTCATTTTTTCAGTGTGGTGTCCAGAAATTCGTTTCAAAATCCACGTCATTCGATTACATAGTTTTTGAATAAAAACATTTGCCGATTTCATGCGTTTTCGAACAAAAACGAAATAAAAAATGTGTCAGAAAAAAAGTCCCTTTGGATTCGAGAACAGCCTTAAAGCGATTTCCGTTCTTTTGATTAAGTAATTAATTATTGGTCTGCTGTCACATGACGACACGTTTCTCATCTTCCCCTAACAGTCGCGTCCGGAAATGCAGTTGAAAATTTGAATTTTGAAAGCAAGTTCTAAAAAGTATGCAGCCCAAATCAAAAAATGTACAACACCATTTGATGACAAATTTTCTGGGCAAGAAAACCTGCCACTTTTATGCTTTTTCGAAGAAAAATGAATTTAGAAATACGTTAAAAAGTAGCTTTTTTGGATTTTAGAACACCTTTAAAAACTTCAATCCTGACGCAAAATAAATAAATACAAAAATTTCTAACAAGCCAGTTTGTATTTGAGAACTGCCTAGAAACGGTAAGATATGGTCAGCATCTGGTCCTAGTGGTGGTTACTAACGATTTTTTTTTTTTTTTTTTGTACACGAGCATATGTTTTTCAGCGAAAGAAGAGGAGGAAAAAAACAAACACCTATAATGTATTTCTTTTATAATGATAATTTACTGTGTCAAGCAGGTACTGAAAAATTACGCCTTCTTCTCAATATATCACTGAAAATTGACAATCAAGAAATTTTTTTTACGCTGATTGAACGCAAACTTTCCCGTATGCATCGCTTGCACTAGTGGCCATAGCTTCAACTAATTTTCCAGTAGATCGAGTTTAACGCTCCAGTTTTCAGGATAAGCCCCTTAAGGTTGTTCTCAAATCGAAAAGTGCAAGCTTGTGACATAAGTTTTAATTTATTTTTATTCGGAAATGTATCAAACTAGCAGGTGTTGTTGTTCAGAAACTATGTCATCGAGCTGTTTTTTCCGTTTTTTTTTTTTTTTTTTTGCAAACGCAATCGATCTTTAAGAAAATAGTGTCAAAGTGGACGTTTTGAACCGAATTTCCGCGCGAAAGTATAATAACCGGTCAAGAATGGGTGAAAAACGTGTTTGTCACGTGATCAAAACCACTTCTAACTCAATAGGTAATTGACGGATCCAAAAATGGAAAACACAGTTCGATTCAAAATCGCTTCCAGGGTCAGGCTTTCCAATTTTATATCTTTCCGTTAAAAAATGAATTTGTAAATGTGTCAAAACGTTTTGCGCTTCTTGAGCAGAGCAGATAAAAACAGCCTTAAATCTGTTCTAAAATCCAAAAGGGCAACTTTATGACATATGTTTTAATTTATTTTTGTTCGGAAATGCATGAAACTAGGAGGTATTGTTGTTCAGAAACTATGTAATCAATATGCTTTTCCGTTTCTTTTTTTGTTTTTTTTTCCCCTCAAAAGCAATAGATCTTTAAGGCTGTTCTTAACTGCTACGCTGAAGAAGCGCAAAACGTTCTGACACATTTACAAATACCTTTTTTAACGGAAAGATATAAAATTGGAAAGCCTGGACATGGAAGCGATTTGGAATTGAACTGTTTTTTCCATTTTTTGATCAACCCACTGCCCATTGAGTTATAAGCGAAATCGATCACGTGAGAAACCCGTTTTTCGCCCGCTTTTGAGTGATTTTTCTACTTTCGCGCGGAAATTCGGTTCAAAAAGTCCATTTTGACATTATTTTCTGAAATATCTATTGCGTTTGCAAAAAAAAAAACGGAAAAAACAACTCGATGACATAGTTTCTGAACAACAACACCAACTAGTTTCATGCATTTTCGAACAAAAATAAATTAAAACTTATGTCAGGAAGTTGCCCTTTTGGATTTGAGAGCAGCCTTAAGAAAATAGTGTCAAAGTTTACGTTTTGAACCAAAGTTCCCGAAGAAAGCCGAAAAACCAGTCAGTGAAGGGGGGAAAACAACTGGTCACGTGATCAAAATCGCGTATCACTCAATATGTAATTTATTTATTAAAAAAAAATGGAAAACACAGTTCGATTTAAAATCGCTTCCATGGTCAGGCTTTCCAATTTTATATCTTTCCGTTAAAAAATGAATTTGTAAATGTATCAAAACCTTTTGCGCTTGTTGAGCAGAGCAGTTGAGAACAGCCTTAACAGTCCAGATGAACCTATTTTTAGAAGAAAAAAAATTTCCGTTAAACAAAGCGGAAATTTCTTATACATTTCTTTACTAATTTTTTAACATAAAACTGTGACAGTCGCAGGTATAATTATTGAAATAATTTGTAATCTGACCCACTCCAACGGGACATCATATGGAGGCAGTTTTTACAAGATGGGTTACGGTAGAAATGTGGGGTCTCGTTTTCCTCTGCAACGACAGAGTATTTTTTTTGCACTCCGACCATTCTGGGGGGGGGGGCACGCTTTGGGGGGGAAGGGGGGAGCCTCCTCCCCCAAAACGTTGGCGAAAGCTGTTACACTTGGCAAATTTACAAACTTAGTCGACAAATTTGTTTAAAACTTTAATAGAAACTATAATACACTTTCTATTTCCTATAGACTTGGAAAAGTTACAAATCTAATTTGGAATATTATTAAACTTTTTAAAAATAAGAACTATATTACATTTTTTAATTGTGGTAACTTGGCAAAATTATAAAACTAGTACGCAAATACTGAAATTTGACATGGCAATTTAAGGTCCTCCTCTTAAGGGTCTTCTCAAATCCAAAAAGGCAATTTTCTGACACAAGTTTTAATTTATTTTTTTTCGAAAATGCATGAAACTAGCTTGTGTTGTTGTCCAGAAACTATGTCACTGAGCTGTTTTTTTCCTTTTTTTTTTTTTTTTTTTTTTTTTTTTTTTTGCAAATGCAATAGATCTTTCAGAAAAGACTATCAAAGTGGGCGTTTTGAACCGAATTTCCGCGCGAAGGGAGAAAGAGCAGTCAAGAGCAGGCGAAAAACGGGTTTGTCACGTGATCGAATTCGCTTATAACTCAATAAGTAATGAATAGATCAAAAAATGGAAAAAACAGTTCCATTCCAAATCGCTTCCATGGCCAGGCTTTCCAATTTTATAGCTTTCCGTTAAAAAATGAATTTGTAAATATGTCAAAACGTTTTGCGCGTGTTGAGCAGAGCAGTTAAGAACAGCCTTAAGAAAAAGTCTTAGAGATGATCCTGCCATAAATAATCCATCTTTTCATATCTAACTTAGCATTTTGCGGCAATCCTTCATAGATCCTTCAATCCTTCAATACTGAAATTGTAGTCGCAATCAGGACGCCAGTACTATTTCCATAATTTAACGTAAAATTATTTCCGTAATATCAAGAAAAAATTCCGTTTTTTCCCAAAATTACTATTATTATTATTATTATTATTTATATTACCGTATTTAAAAATTTTCGTTTCAAAGACAATATAAAATTTTTCAAATGCAAATTTACATCTTTATGAATTTCACTCTTCCAGGACACGTTTACACAAAGGTCAGAACATCTCTATTTAATTCAAACAACAGTGAAAAAAACAACAACGCGAAACTTTTTAACAAATTTTCTGACTCATTTTTAACCTAAGTTCATGATTCTTGTAAGCATGGTTATTCAAGTGATATTTAATCAAAGTTTTTCGCGGTAAATGAGTTACATCTTCAGTTATAAGCGTTTATTGACTCAGGATGGCTGTTCTTTCTCTTTCGCGTGCTGTTTCGTCTAGAAATTGGGTTTAAAATGACAACTTTGACATTTGCTGAAAAACAAGTTTGATTTCAAAGTGCACTTTCCTAGTTTGGTACAGTTACGAACAAAAATTAATTAAAAATTGTGTCAGAAAGTACGCAGTTTGAATGTGAAAACAAATTTCTTTTAAAAAAACTGACAAAACAATGGTATATTTCAAATATTTTAAGAAATAATGGAAGCAGAACAATCTTTCAACTTTTGAAAAGATTACAAAATAACGTGTTATTCCATGATTTCCAGTGAATGCAATGGGGTCATGTACAGGGTGGTTCAAAAGTTCATGTCTAAACGGCGCGTGTGAGTGTGTCAGATTTGAGGAGCAAGAATTACATGGGAACTGGGGGTCGGAACCGCGATCTTGACAGTGTAATTGCATCGTGATCGGTATGTTTTTTTCTCATGTTAAGTTCATTTTGACTTCCTCATCTGACTTGTTACACTAAATCAGTTGAATTTGTTTCTTCGTCATTTATTTCTATTTCATGCAAAAATGAATAATAATTTTACTGATTTTTTAGAAGCGGCAAATTGCAGCGGAAGCGCTGCTTGAATTACAGTCAAACCTCGTTAACATGAACCTCAAGGGGTATTAAACTTTTGTTCATGTTATCCGTAGTTCATGCTATCAGTAACAAAAAATCCAGATAAAAAATATTGTGAAAAATACATATAGGGGAGACTGGGAGCTAATGGGACATGGGAGCTAGCAGGACAACAGGGTTTTCCTGTAAAATATAACAGTCAAAATTTATCAGTAAATGTTATTTCCAGTATTACACAAGAAAATGCATTGAACCACTTTTTTTCATTAGCTATTTGCAAAGCAAGAAACAAGATATATTTAAGCATCAAGATGAGTTTTTTTATATTTAATAAATATTTGTTTTGAGCAAAGATTAAATAAGATTTTAGTAATAGTACCTTTTATTATGAAGCTTTTATACAATGTTTAATCATATTTCGTACCAGAGATAAATAGTTAATTTACAATAAGCTGAAATGCAGTGGTAAAGGATTCAGGGGCAAATGTGCATTCACATAAGGTCTAATGGGAGAAAACTTTGTTTTAGAATTGAGGCTTATTTGTATTTTAACAATTAAACTATTAGTTATTTTTTTTTTATCCATTAATAGAACGCATACTACCTTTCATATGAAAGTTGCTATACTAAACTGTAAATTTTCCACGTGTGAAGGAAGAAACAGTACATAAAAATACTCCCTTTAGGTAGCACCCTTTCTTGATACTGGTGACATGTATTGTATTGTCCAAAACCGAGACATTCTAATGGCAATAGTACACGTTTTCATCGCTCTAAAGAATAAAATAATCCTTTTCACGAAGCTCTAAAGTATAACCCATTCTTCCCCAGGGAAAATGGAGCTTTCACACTTTTCTAGGAATTTTCGTTCACGTTAAGCGTCAAAATTTGTCATGGGGACATCGAGAATTGTTCATATTAAGCGAAATTTCACGTTAAACGTGTTCATCTTAAAAGGAGAAAAAACACTAGAATCCGTATTCATGTTGACGGGGACAGTGGGAACTGTTCATGTTAAAAGTAATTCACGTTAAGCATGTTCGCGTTAAGGAGGTTCGACTGTTTTTGACAGAGGCTACTCACAGTCACAGATTGTAAGTATGAATGAACATTCTTTATTGTCATTGAAATGTGAGACTGTTATTTTTATTTTTCGCTTCTTGTCAGATCTATGGCATCTTTGTATTATATGTTAATTTACTTTATGCGGTTCTCAAATCCCCTTCCGAATAATGTGAAACTTTCTGGCTCAATTTCAGACTCATTTTTAAATGTAAAGGCGTAAAATTGGCAGGCTTGATTATTTAAGAAATTGCGACTTCCTCATTTAACTTGTTAACCCGTTGAGCGGCAAGCAAAAATGTCTCTAAATATTAAATTCTCACCGAAATAATCGAAAAACCTTATTTTTAAATAAGGAAAAGCAATTTTTTAACGATTTTCATTCAAAGTTAAAAATATGAAATATAGTTAAAATTTTCTGGTGAGAATCTTGTTTAAATTAGGTGGGATATATTTTATCCCACCGCCCCTCAAGGGGTTAAACTAAATCAGTTGAATTTGTTTCTTCGTCACTTATTTCTATTTCATGCAAAAATGATTAATAATTTACCGATTTTTCAGGCTAATCAAGTAATAAGAAATGAGCCGGATGAAAGGTGTCGGCCATCTAACAGAGCCAATTCCCAACTTGTAAGTACTAAGAACTTTTTAATGAACATTCTTTACTGTTTCGAATGAAATTTATGTGTAAAACTGTTCTTTTAATTTTTCGCTTCGTGCCAGATCTAATAGATTTCTGTATTACATGTAAATTTACATTATGTGGTTCTCAAATCCCCTGCTGAACAATCAGGGTCGAAACTAGGGTGGTCCAGGGGCATGTGGCATGGGTGCCAGAACGAATTTTCCGAGCTGTGTACCGTTCCAAGTGGTTTAGTCGGTAGAACGTCAGTGCGCTATACTGATGGCCCGAGTTCGAGTCCCGGCTTGGAATCTTTTTCACTATGTTGGCCTTTGCGCCTTTTAAGCAATTACTTCGAAATTTGATTTTCATTTGAAATATTGTATCCAAGGCGAATGTTTCTCTCTGGAATAATTTCCATGCATTAATATAGTTTCTATCGATGCTGGATTTAATTATGTTTCGTGTTAGCCCCCAGGTCGGTGGCTCACGATAAATATTCCATCTTGTGCTGCGTTTGTAGCCTTGCCAACATATAATAGTGCGAAATTTTCCGAGCTGTGTATCGTTCCAAGTGGTTTAGTCGGTAGAACGTCAGTGCGCTATACTGATGGCCCGGGTTCGAGTCCCGGCTTGGAATCTTTTTCACTATGTTGGCCTTTGCGCCTTTTAAGCAATTACTTCGAAATTTGATTTTCATTTGAAATATTGTATCCAAGGCGAATGTTTCTCTCTGGAATAATTTCCATGTATTAATATAGTTTCTATCGATGCTGGATTTAATTATGTTCCATGTTTGCCTCAGTTCGGTGGCTCACGTTGAATATTCCATCTTGTGCTGCGTTTGTAGCCTTGCCAACATATAATGGTGAGAAATTTTCCGAGCTGTGTATCGTACCAAGTGGTGTAGTCGGTAGAACGTCAGTGTGCTATACTGGTGGCCCGGGTTCGAGTCCCGGATTGGAATCTTTTTCACTATGTTGGCCTTTGCGCCTTTTAAGCAATTACTTCGAAATTTGATTTTCATTTGAAATATTGTATCCAAGGCGAATGTTTCTCTCTGGAATAATTTCCATGCATTAATATAGTTTCTATCGATGCTGGATTTAATTATGTTTCGTGTTAGCCCCCAGGTCGGTGGCTCACGATAAATATTCCATCTTGTGCTGCGTTTGTAGCCTTGCCAACATATAATAGTGCGAAATTTTCCGAGCTGTGTATCGTTCCAAGTGGTTTAGTCGGTAGAACGTCAGTGCGCTATACTGATGGCCCGGGTTCGAGTCCCGGCTTGGAATCTTTTTCACTATGTTGGCCTTTGCGCCTTTTAAGCAATTACTTCGAAATTTGATTTTCATTTGAAATATTGTATCCAAGGCGAATGTTTCTCTCTGGAATAATTTCCATGTATTAATATAGTTTCTATCGATGCTGGATTTAATTATGTTCCATGTTTGCCTCAGTTCGGTGGCTCACGTTGAATATTCCATCTTGTGCTGCGTTTGTAGCCTTGCCAACATATAATGGTGAGAAATTTTCCGAGCTGTGTATCGTACCAAGTGGTGTAGTCGGTAGAACGTCAGTGTGCTATACTGGTGGCCCGGGTTCGAGTCCCGGATTGGAATCTTTTTCACTATGTTGGCCTTTGCGCCTTTTAAGCAATTACTTCGAAATTTGATTTTCATTTGAAATATTGTATCCAAGGCGAATGTTTCTCTCTGGAATAATTTCCATGCATTAATATAGTTTCTATCGATGCTGGATTTAATTATGTTTCGTGTTAGCCCCCAGGTCGGTGGCTCACGATAAATATTCCATCTTGTGCTGCGTTTGTAGCCTTGCCAACATATAATAGTGCGAAATTTTCCGAGCTGTGTATCGTTCCAAGTGGTTTAGTCGGTAGAACGTCAGTGCGCTATACTGATGGCCCGGGTTCGAGTCCCGGCTTGGAATCTTTTTCACTATGTTGGCCTTTGCGCCTTTTAAGCAATTACTTCGAAATTTGATTTTCATTTGAAATATTGTATCCAAGGCGAATGTTTCTCTCTGGAATAATTTCCATGTATTAATATAGTTTCTATCGATGCTGGATTTAATTATGTTCCATGTTTGCCTCAGTTCGGTGGCTCACGTTGAATATTCCATCTTGTGCTGCGTTTGTAGCCTTGCCAACATATAATGGTGAGAAATTTTCCGAGCTGTGTATCGTACCAAGTGGTGTAGTCGGTAGAACGTCAGTGTGCTATACTGGTGGCCCGGGTTCGAGTCCCGGATTGGAATCTTTTTCACTATGTTGGCCTTTGCGCCTTTTAAGCAATTACTTCGAAATTTGATTTTCATTTGAAATATTGTATCCAAGGCGAATGTTTCTCTCTGGAATAATTTCCATGTATTAATATAATTTCTATCGATGCTGGATTTAATTATATTTCGTGTTAGCCCCAGGTCGGTGGCTCACGATAAATATTCCATTTTGTGCTGCATTTGTAGCCTTGCCAACATATAATAGGGGTACAGTCCAATTAGATGGGGCAGCGGTGACCAAGTTGGCAGAGCATCGAACTTATAATTGAAATATCGCTGGATCGAGGCTTACTGCCCGGCTAAAGTCTGCCTTGTACGCAAATGGCGCCTGGTGCATGTAAAATCCGTCATGGGAGCTATTCGATTTTTAATCACTTCAGCAGTATTTCAGGCTCAAAATCCTTTCAATAGTCATTTTTGCCAACTTCACTTTTGTTTTCGTTATTGCATTTCATCATCTGCATTTCATACCACAAAACTTGGAAAACTGTCAATAAAATAGTATATATAATTTAATTATACTATTACAATGTATTATATTATAGAAGAATATTTTCTTCTTTTTTAAGCTTCAGGCCGAGTAAAAACGTGATAAAACAAATCTTAGTGACAGATTATGCTACGACCGAGTTTTCTCGGGATATTAATTAATTGTATTATATACGAACATGAGATAACTCGGGATAATCAGAGAAACGATTAATGGCGAAATATGGTTGTAGGACATAAAGTTTTAGATTTCAGTAATTAAAAATGTTATTTAAATATTGTTATTGTCAGGTTATCGACGTTAATGAGACGGGTCTTTAACGTAATTATTGGTTAATTAATTTTATTTTCTTTATTTAATTTATTTATCTGTGTATAATTGTATACGTAAGAGACACTTCCTATCTACGTGATCATAATAAGTAAAAATGACGAGAGGAAATTCCAGAAAAAGGGTTATTGTCTGCTGGAATGTAGAAGGCGCAACAGGAAGGCATGTAGACGGAGAAGTAAGAATTGATGAGCAAAATATTAATCTTATTTGATAATCTATCATGGGACAAACGGTCAACAGCGACACGTGCGGTTGTCCGTGAAAATAGAGCGGAGACCCCGGAGATTTGAAAGAAAAAAGCAGAGTAAGAGAAGTGACAGTGTAGGAGAGTCACACGAGAATTGTGTCGAGAATATTGTTAGTCAAGCTGTGAACACGGTGTGTTTTCTTAGAGAAGTGTTTTATGGGAGGAGCTTACGGATTTGCAGAGATTTCGGATACACCTATGCAGTCGTACACTGTAAAAAAATAATGCCAGTTTTCCGGTAGGAATCGGAAAAATAGTTGCCCCTATCGTACCGAAATAATTTCCAACCCAGCTCGGAATAAAATCCGTAAAATACCGTTTTACTGACTATTTCCTTATTTTTACGAATTTTATTCCGAGCTGGGTCGGAAATTATTCCGGTACGATAAGGGCAACTATTTTTACGATTCCTACCGAAAAACTGACAGTATTTTTTTTTACAGTGTAGCACTGGATAAACCTTCTGATGTACATTCAAGACAGACGGGAATTATATGTTTATAGTGTTTATAACCTAGTGCGTAGATAATACCTCAAAGTGTACTGTAATGTAGGGCAGGATATGCTATATCCTTGCCTGTAAACATAAATAGTTAAGTTTCATATAACTTACGTAAATGTTTAAGTACAATTTAATGTTTGTTTGCCGGTGGTGGCAACATATTAATCAGTGATATACAAAATATACATTTTTTATGGGTGGTGGATTGGAAGTGGTGTAATATATATCACAGTTATCTTGTTTAAACGATTTTGGCACGGAATCTTTAGCTATTTTAATGCAATATATTTTTTTAATTAGAAATACATTATATTTGGGTCATTCCATCCCACGTGTGGGACAGTTTTTCTACATATTTCTACTCTTTTAACTGTGTGATTATATCTTCAAATTAAAACAACCATGTTAATATGAAAATATGGAGTTTTTTGTTATTTTTAATGTATAGTTTATGTTTTAAAAACTTCAAGTCAATAAACTTTAAAAACTTAAGTCAATAGATATAGGTATTTATGTATAAGCATCATGTATGTTATAAGCATATGTAAGTTTTTGTGTCGCAACACGCAGAACATTTTGCCAGTTTTTCATGGAATGACCCTGAAACGGGCAAATTACTTAGACCTGGGATTTAAAATGTGAAGATTTTTATTAGTTATTATTTTTATTATTTATTGAGTATTAAAAATGGACAGCTTATTAAGGTCTAGGGTTTAAAATGTGAAGATTTTTAAACCTATTAAACAGGCATGAGAGCGTTCCGACCCAAGTGACCGATTATTACCACTAAATTTTAATAGCGTTCTTTTCTTTATTAAATCTCAGAAATTCTGTCATTAAGTAATGCTTGAAATACTATTAAAATTTAGTGGTTGTTATCGGCAATTTGGGTCGGAGTGCACTCATCCCTGATTAAAGAGCCATTCCATATTACGTGTGGAACAGCTTTTCTACATATTGCGTTATAAGCATTTGCAAGCTTTTGTGTCGCAACACGTAGGACATTTTGTCAGTGTGGAACAGCTTTTCTACATATTGCGTTATAAGCATTTGTAAGCTTTTGTGTCGCAACACGTAGGATATTTTGTCAGTGTGGAACAGCTTTTCTACATATTGCTGCTGTTTTAACAACGCTATCCTCAAATTAAATCAGCAAACAACTATGCTAATATGAAAATATAGGTTATTTTGTTAATTTGAATGTATAGTTTATATTTTAACAACTTATAAGTTAATAGATATAGGTATGTAATTAAGTGTCAGGTGTGGGACATTTTATCCGTTTCTCGTGACCCCATTTGATAATTTCTTAATTTATATATATCAACATGTAATATAGTACTCATAAAATAAACACGTATATATAGACTTATATTTTTATACACATACACGCTAACTACACTGCTAAAGAAAAAAAAAAAAAAAAAAAAAGAAAGAAAGAAAGAAAAAAGGACTAAAATACGGAAATACTACTGGCAATCTAGACGCCAGTACTATTTCCATATTTTAACGGAACTTTTTCCCTGTAAATTACAGAAAATTTTCCGTTTTTTTGGAATTTAATGGAAATTTTTCTGTATACCGGGAAAAAGTTCCGTTAAAATACGGAAATAGTACTGGCGTTTAGACTGCCAGTAATATTTCCGTATTTTAATCCTTTTTTTTTTTTTTTTTCTTTTTTTTTTTTTTTACTGTGTAGAATTTTCATATGTGTCAGTTATTCTGTCATGTGTTTCACATAAAAGTTATGGAGATTATTTCTGTAAAATTCGCATGTGGAAAATCGCAAATGGAAAAAAGTGTGTTTTGTTCTTCTTTTAAAACGATAAAACTCGCGAGCTAATTTAAACGCATTTGTTATTTTTTCTTAACTGTTTCCCATGAAAATTTAAAGAAGTTCTATTTTTGCATATATGAATAGTAATGAGTAGCTTGGAATCTGAGAATTTTACGCACGTATGGATGAAATATATGAAAAAGACGCGTCTGAAAGTGTTGCCTGTTGGGATATATATATATTTTTTTTTTTTAGCATTCAGATTTCTTGATTGATACTGTTTTAAGTTGTAATAATCATAATATTTAACCTGTCGTTAAGGCTGTTCTTAAATCCAAAGGGACAACTTTATGACATAAGTTTGAATTCACTTTTGTTCGGAAATGCATGAAACTGGCAGGTGTTATTATTCAGAAACTATGTAATCGAAAGACGTTTTCAGTTTGCTTTTTTTTTTTTTTTTTTTTTTTTTTTTTTTTTTTTTTTTGTAAACGCAATAAATTTTTGAGGAAAAATCCTGTCGAAGTGGACGTTCGGAAGTAAATTTCCTGACGAAAAGAGAGAAACCAATTAGAAAAGGGGGAAAAGTGCCTTGTCACGTGATCAACATCACTTATAACTCCATAGGTAATTTATTTATCAAAAAATAGAAAACTCGTTTCGATTCCAAACCGCTTCCATCGTCAGGTCTGTCAATTTTATACCTTTACGTTTAAAAATGAGTCCGTCATTGTGTCAGAAAGTTTCGCGCTTGCTTACCACAGTCAACTAGAGAACGGCTTTAAATAAGGCGAGTATTTTTATTTTAAAAAGTGGCAGCAATCTGAATAAAAAAATTCCAACAAACAACACAGTTTTTAACTTGCTCGAAAGAAACTTTTTATTAGAGTTTGATCCCAGTCACCCAAAATATTAAAACATTTTTCCCCTGTGAGTTTCTTTACTCAGATTTTCTTTCGTAATTTAGTATTATTATTATTATGTTTAGTTAGTATATCTTTGTAATTTTAGTGGAAGCCATATTTATCTAATATTTGTACTGTTTTACTACTATGTAAATATTGCTTATGATTTTATTTATTTATTTTTTTCATTAGGCTGTCGAAACGCTCCTGTTTCTGAAGAAAAAGAATGCTTGAAATTTCAGTGAGTACCTTAACCCTGTATTCCCCGAAGGTAAGTACCATTAAAATTACTTGTTATAAAATTAATTTAATCCATAAATGCCTGATTTTTCAAAAATAATTTTAAAAATATTTTTCGGCTTTCATTTTTTAAATAAATCATGGGAAAAATACTTTAAAAAATCCTATTTTGTTTTAAGTATGGTTTACGGCTAAAAAACAGTTTGTTACTAATCGGCAATACTGGTGTTTAATTGAAAAAATAATTTTCTTTGATAAAATTCTATAATATTAAACACACAAGAAAATTAAGGACTATGATAAGAAATAAATTTTATTTGCTCACTGCAGAACAAAATGGAGTATTTCGCAATCTTCAAAACAAAACAAAAAGAACATTTAGCAACAATTGAAAAAATAAATCTATCTTTTTTCTTAAACAGCACAAGTTTTGCCATCTACATGTTGAAAATCGACTTAATAACATTTTCAGAATGTATTTTGTTGGCAACATTAGGCATTATAGCTTCAATATTATTCTAATAGTATTTCAGAAGACTGATTTGGGTATGTTGCCGAAAGGCAACACTCGGCATTTAAGGGTTAATACGTCGATCAGTAGTAATACAGTTTAGAATGAGTTATAGATACATTACCTTCATCTTGTTTTAAAAGCATTATGGGTTGCATAAAACAAAAATATTTTTAAAAGGATAGTTTCTTTTTCGTGTGCATCTTTTCAGCTTTCTTGACGTTGAAAGATCGTGGGGGGGGGGGGGGGGGGAAGTTTCAGTGCAGAAATATTTATATTGCAAGAGCATATTTGTACATTTCCCAATTCTATAAAATGCAAATAAATAAATAAATAAATAGTCGATTTAAGTGGAGTTATAAATATTGCACAAAATCCCTATAAATTCAAATTTAATTAATTTTAATTGACAAAATCGTTCTCAAATTTATTAAGGGGTCACAGGAACCTTAAAGCTTCAAACTTTTCGAAACTTTATTATTTCTGTTTGTTAAACTCCTATCGTTACTGAACATTTCGATATAATTATTTCCTTGAAATTCCCATTAGAACAAAAGTTATGGCTTTTAGAATTATACCCGATCAATAGCTGAAGCGGCGTTTCCAAAACTCTGAAGTCAAAAGGACGTTTTTGGGCATAACGCGCTAAATATGTCTAAAATTTCTCAAAAATTTTTCATGAAATTTTCTAAAAATGTAAGAACATACTTTCATCCCTCTAAAAATTGTGTTGTAAAATCATATACATTTTAAGATATTAATTGTTCAAAAAGTCTTTTTTTTTTCTTTTTTTCCAATTTTAAGAGTCCTGAGAACCCTTAAATGATTGTGTAAATTTTCTAATGTAGTTAAAAAAAAAAATCACGAAAAATGCTTTAGAAGATAAAATTTAATTTTCATGCTCAAATTTTCATGAATTCATAATCTGGGACATAAATGCTTAATAAAGATCAAATTACGTTACGCTGTTTTCAGATCAAAATGGCAATTTTTTTTTAAAATAACTTTTCTAAATTCATTAAAATAACTTATTATGAAATTCATTTAATACATCGATTAGTTGTAATACAGTTTAGAATGAGTTACTGATCATTACTTTATCTTGTTCCATAAGCATTATGGGTTACACAAAACAAAAATATTTTTAAAAGCGGGATTTCTTTTGCCTTTGCATCTTTTCAACTTTCTTGGCGTTGGGAGGTGGGGGGGATTTTCAATTTGCAAATATTTCATATATTTCTATTGTAAAAGCATTATATTTGTACATTTCCTAATTCTACAAAATACTAAGAAAAATATTTAAAATAAAAGATTTGAGTGGGAGTTATAAATATCTCACAAAATCTCTATAAATTCAAATTTAATGAATCCTTCTAAATCCTTCAATCCTTCTAAAATTTATTAAGTGATTAAGTAAATCTTCTAGTGTAGTTTAAACAATTCGCGAAAAATGCTTAAGAAGATAGAATTTTCATGAATTCATAATTCAGTACATAAAGGGTTAATAAGCAATTTTTACATTGGAGGCTGTTCCCATATCCAGAAATGGCTACTTTTTGGATATTTTGGGGAAGTCATTTTCATTCGTAAATACAGAACAATTGCATTAATATTCGTAAAAATGTATAACTTGTACATTTCATTCAGATACCGAGAAATTGAAGAATTTCCCATTTCTTTATAAAGGCAAAGAATCATTCAGGAATTGAGCATTTTATGCCAGTTTTTAGGATTTAACAATTACACAAATGCCGTCGTGGAGAAATTCGCTGTCGCGGCCTGAAATTCAGTTTAAACCCGACATTTAATGGAGATTTCCTGAAAGATTCTTCGCCTATCTAAAAATGGAAAACGCTAATCAATCACATTGGTTTTGAATGAGTGCACTTAATCTTGCATCTAAGATTAAGAATGACTTCATTGGATTTGTCACAAATTAGCTACTTTGGATTTAAGGCTGTTCTCAAACTCAAAAGGGCAACTTTATGACATAAGTTTTAATTCTTTTTTGATCGGAAATACATGAAATTAGAAGGTGTTGTTATTCAGAAACTATGTCATCAAACTGTTTTTCTCCGTTTTCTTGTAAACGAAATAGATCTTTCAGAAAATACTGTCAAAGTTGGCATTTTGAACTGAACTTCCGAACGAAAGAAAAAAATCCAGGCAGTAAGGGAAGAAAAAGGCCGTGTCACGTGATAAAAATCGCTTATAACTCAATAGTTAATTTATTAATCAAAAAATGAAATACGCAGTTCGATTCCAAATCACTTCCATGGTCAGGCTTTCCAATTTTATACCTTTTCGTTAAAAAAGGAATTTGTAAATGTGTCAAAACATTTTGCGCTTGTTGAGCAGAACAGTTGAGATCAGCCTTAATTTGGTTCAAAACGCCAATTTTCAAAGTATTTTTTGAAAGATCTTCTGCTAAACAAAAAGAAAAATCCCATTAGATCGCAAACTTTCTGTCGTTGTTATTCATTTCCGGATAAAAATTAATTGAGAAATGTGTCAGAAAATAGAGCTCCTTCGGATTTGAGAAACAGCCTTGTCTTAATTGAACTTTAAAGAGTAAGAAAGATTCTCACTGTTGAGCAAGAGGTAAATTTGGAATAATATATATTTATATATATTTCATTTTTTAATGTCCTTTAGAAATTTTCTTCGTACAGAGAGGGGGGGGGGGGAGGGGAATCATGATCCCTTTGACCTCTCTTTTGGATCCGCCATTGGTCTGGGCTCGCTCTTGTTCACATTCCGGAGTAAAAATGATAATGTTCTGGTATTGCCGTTTTTACAATATGGCTTTTCATACAATAAAAATAGGAATATAATAGTACTCATTCTTCCCAATGATAAGAAAAAATTTTCACTAACCAAGATACAATGAAAGTGATTTATAAAAAAATCTATACTAATAAAAGAACAGATCGCTCTGTGTGTGTGTGTGTGTATGTATCTGTCAGCGATGGCTAGCAAAATCTACGGCACGTATACGAGGCTCAAAATTTTTGTGAGAATAGTCCAAAAGTCTCTCCTGATGTACCTGGTTCTCAGAATTTCAAAATTCTAATTAACAGCTGAGGTATTAATATTAATTAACAAACGCAACTCACTTTCATAAAAAAGCCTTTTACTTGATCTCCGGTCGGCGCATGCGTACAAGATTGGAACGCTATCGGAAACTAGCGAAGAAACATTTTCGGCTGTATTTCCGTTTTAGTCCAAGAGCTGTTAAACATTTTAGGGAAGGTATTTGAGGCACCCTGAAAATTTGTGCAACACTTCTTTTGTAATGGCTGAATACAAAATCGAATGTCTGGCTGAAGGATAGTGGCCCAAAAACTGTGCCAGACACGTGTCAAGTGTCATTTTTTTTGACTACCCAAAAAAGGTATTTGAGGCACGCTGAGATTGAGACAGAATAATATTTATACTTAGAAAAAAAATATTTTGAAAACGACAGACACTTTAGTCGGCCCAAAAACTGTGCCAGACACATGTCAAGTGCCATTTTTTGACTACCCAAAAAAGGTATTTGAGGCACGCTGAGATTGAGACAGAATAATATTTATGCTTAGAAAAAAATATTTTTAAAATGACAGACACTTTAGTCGGCACAAAAACTGTGCAAGACACGTGTCAAGTGCCATTTTTTGTCTGGCACAGTTTTTGGGCCACGATCCTTCAGCCAGACATTCGATTTTGTATTCAGGCATTACAAAAGAAGTGTTACACAAATTTTCAGGGTGCCTCAAATACCTACTCAAAAATGTTCAACAACTCTCTTACTATTTTTTTTTTTGTTTTGTTTTTTAAATCTAAATCAAACAAACCATTCTGTATAGTTAAAATTGAATGACACATTCCAAAAAATCGGACTCTTATGTCTCAATTGTTGTAATAAATTTTAAAAAGGTCGCAGTTAACCCTTTGAAAGAAAAATTACAAAAATGGTACTTTTTTCAAATGCAGTTTTTCCTGCTTATTGCAACTCCTCTCCAGGATGTAATTTTAAAGGTACCGGCAAACCAAAAGTGTGCTTATAAAGCTGAAACGTTTTTCAAATCGATGGTGTAATTGGTTTTTGAAAATATGAATTTTAATCCTTTCCAATGCACCGTCAAATGCAGGTCACTTCGCATCTCATGGAGAGGATATTTTTTCTACGCTAAAAGTAACTTCACGTCCGTATTTTAACACAATCCTTTTTGAGCAACTTTATAGATTAGATTTACATCCCCTACAAAAATTTCAAAACGTTCGAACGGGTAAAAACATTTTTTACAAAATAAAATGTATTAAAATGTCGACAAATTCGACTATTTCGGTTAACCGTTTTCTACCTTAAATATGCATATTTTTTTATGAAATTTTAAAAAGGGCTTGGTTTTTCTTATATTTACGATCCATTAAAATTGCAGAGAATTCGGAAAACAATAGCTCTCTATGTTGTTGTGCTAATGAAACAACCGACGTAAAAAAAAAAAAAAAGAAAAAAGATTTACTCTTCGATAGGGAACAGAACCTTAATTTACGCGTTTCACCATGATGGCCTTTAGCGTAAACGTCTAACGCTTTGATTTTTCATACGGAAGGTGTCGGGTGCTAAAATCGCCAGGATTAAATTGAATTTTTTAAGGATTTCATTCTTCTTTTAGGGATTAATTAAAATAAATTTTGTATATTTTTTCAAATTTAAGGATTTCTAATTATCCTTAAAAAAACTACATTTTACATAGTGCAATCCAGTCGATTAGTTTAAAACATGTTTGGTATTTGTTCGCAATTTTAATGGTATTTTTTAATCTACACCCGCCATACGCAACCAGCGGTGCGGCCCAAGACACATAATCATTAATCCATATTTGTAAAATTAATTACGTCGTGCACAATAAATACTACTTAAGACCTTCACTATTGTTTTATATATTTTCAAAGACGAAATTTGTCCTAATATTTTTAATTTATTTAAAACTATGTTAAAACGTCTTAAATGCCATTTTCTTATTCAACAGCTCTTTTTATATGTACTCCCGTTTGTGCTACAATGATGCATGTATTTCTTAATCTTCAACACTGAATAAACTTTATTCCAAATTAATTAGATTTGCACTGTACATTCTTACAATTAAAATAAAATGAAAATTTTGCATTGGGCAAAAGATTTATTTCTTAGAGAAAATCCGATGATTTTTTTTCTGCTTTAGAACTTCGATATTCTACATTGCTACATTATAATGTTTTATGCGTATTATACAGCTAATACTGATTTTTCGATTTGAATGTTTATCGAGAAAAAAATTGCCACCTATATATTTTTACCCTACTATATCCAAACAACAAATTCGCAGCCTGTTTTCACAGTATTTGCGATAAAGATCTACCACGAAGATTATTCTTCGTAAATACTGCTATTAAAATTTTTTGGTAACTTTGTTGTGCGACAAACATTTAATCCACTGACAGTATTAACTTTGTGGTACTGCTCTGTGCGGCCCGCCTAACGTCTCAACCATATGTTTGCGACCCATGAGAAAAAAGTTGAGTATGGCTGGCCTATATCAATAAAAATAATTTTTTCACATAAAAACCCTCGCTAGATGGCGCCAAAAGAAAACTTTCTAAAGATGTAAAATGATACAAATTTGGTCATACAAAAAATCTGCACGTTACGGTAATAATTCCAATATAAGGCAACCACCAGAAGTAAGATACAAGAAAACCTGCTTAGACGGAAACGCAAACAACCAGTGATGAATTCCGATTTATGTTGTCCTCTTTAAATTGACAAAGCATAATTGTAATTTTTTTATGGGACCCGGGGGGGGGGGGGGATAAAATCGTTTTTTTTTTCAGGTTAGTGTGCGCGATTCTGTTTTAAGGCTGTTCTTAACTGCTTTCCTCAACAAGCGCAAAACGTTCTGACACATTTAAAAATTCAATTTTTAACGGAAAGATATAAAATTGAAAAATCTGTCCATGGAAGTAATTTTGAATCGAACTGTTTTTTCCATTTTTGAATCCATCAATTACCTACTAAGTTATAAGCGTTTTTGACCATGTGACAAACACGTTTTTCGCCCGCTCTTGAGTGCTTATTCACCGTTCGCGCGGAAACTCGGTTCAAAACGTCCAATTTGAAATTATTTTCTGAAAGATCTATAGCGTTTGGAGGGAAAAAAAAATGGAAAAACAGCTCGATGACATAGTTTCTGAACAACAACACCAGCTAGTTTCATGCATTTTCGACCAAAAATAAATTAAAACTTATGTCAGAAAGTTGTCCTTTTGGATTTTAGAACACCCTTAAACAGGCTTTACTCCATTAAAAAATAAATTTGCTGGATAGTACCTTTTAAAAAAATCTACATAGCAGTTATTTGCTTATAATTTTATTATTTCTTTTTCAGTGTTACAGTTTATGATGTATTTGTAATTTCTTTCTTTCTTTTTTTTTTTTTTTTTTTTTTTTTTTTTTTTTAATCTAAATAAGGTTTTAAATAAAAATTTAAAATATTAAAAACATAATTAAATTTTAATTGAGCTCAACAATTATTTTTGAAAAAAAAAAAAGTTTAAAGTGTGATACAAATAAAAATTCAAACCCTTAAGCTGTGACTAAAACAACTTTCCAACTGAACCAGAATTCGGCCCTGTTAATTTGCACTGTCTCTACCCCTCCCCTCTTCTGTACGGACCTTTGATAAAATATTTAGGTTCATTTAAGAATATTATTACGTGCCCGGACAACGCCGGGCGGAACAGCTAGTAAATAAAATAAAATTAATTAAGAGTAATTTTCATTAAGCATACGCTCATTAAAGCGAGAGATCTTACATCTATCATATAAGGAACTAAGTAAAATATCTATTAAAATATTTTATCTTTGCATATATAAACCAAGTTAAAGCTGTTCTCAAATCAAAAGGGGCAAATTTATGACACAAATTTTAATTCATTTTTGTCTGCAAACGCATGAATTGGCAGGTTTTGTTATTCTGAAGCTATGTAATCGAAACACGTATTCCATTTTTTTTTCTTTAGTAAGCTTAAAAGATCTTTGAGAAAAATACCGTCAAAGTTGACGTTTTGAACTGAACTACCGGACGAAAGGTGAAAAAACTGCCAGAAAGAGTAAAATAATCGGTTTTCGTGGGATCAAAATTACCTATACCTCAATAAGTAATTTATTTAGCAAAAAAAAAAAAAAAAAAAACGGAAAACTCATTTCGATTTCAAATCGCTTCAATAGTCAGATTTGCCAATGTTGTGCCTTTACGTTTAAAAATGTGTTAGTACTTGTGTCAGAATGTTTCGCGCTTGTTGAAAAGTGCACTTGAGAACTGCTTTAAGGCTGTTCTCAACTACTTTGCTCAACAAGCGCAAAACGTTTTGACACATTTACAAATTTATTTTTTAACGGAAAGATATAAAATCGGAAGGCCTTACTATGGAAGGGATTTGGAATCAAACTGTGTTTTCCATTTTTTGATAAATAAATAACCTATTGAGTTGTAAGCAATTTTGATCACGTGACAAAGATGTTTTTAACCCTTCGTTGAGTGGTTATTCTTCTTTCGCGCGGAAATTCAGTTCAAAACGCCTACTTTGACCCTATTTTCTGAAAGATCTATTGCTTTTGCAGAAAAACATACAAACAAACAAAATAAAAAACGGGAAAAATAATTCTATTGCATAGATTCTGTACAACAACACGTGCTAATTTCATGCATTTCCAAACAAAAAAGAATTAAAATTTGTCATAAAGTTGCCCTTTTGGGTTTGAGTTAAATTTAATGTAAATTAAAGTTAAATTTAAGTTTTCGTAAAATAAATCAGTCGTACTGTAATAAAATTGTAGTTACATCAGTGTAGTTTCTGATTAATCGCACCTGCCAATGTCATGCGTTTGCGGGGGAAAATATGAATTCAACAAAGTGTCAGAAAGTAGTCGGAAAGTTTAAATTTGAGAACAGTCTTATGTGTTCTTAATATATGCCATAATAATGTCTTATGCATAAAAGTGTACATATTTTCTTTCGTAATTTGCACATTTCTAAGCAAATTTAGTTTCTATATTTTTACGACTTTTCTTTATTTTTCAGAAAATTTCGATTTCAGAAAAAAGGCTCTTCTTAAAAGCTTTGGAGCAGTGACATCAACTATTTAATTATATCTTTTTAGTATTTTGATTTTTTAAATTTTGTATGTTTGTAAAAGTCATATCTTCTGTTGTGAATAATAAATCTCCTTTGTAATCTCTTATACTTTTATTTATTTACTTGTTTTTTTTTTTGTCTAAATTTTGCTTAAAAGTTAAAATATATATATACATAGTACAGAGTTTTAGACTCAAATATAAATAATTAAAAAAACAGAGAAATAATATTTGGAGACTTTGCATAATAACGATCTTACACTTGATAAAACATTTTTGTGTAAATGTTGAGTCAGAATGATGAAATAATTTTCTATCCTAAAAGTCAGGTTTCTGAGGCTAATGAGCATGTAACTAATTAAGATTACTATTATCTGATATTATTATTTTTGCTTATTTATTGTATTTCATATGTATCACTTTCTGCGTACGTGTATTGAAGGTAATATTTTTCTTATCTTGAAGTTGATCGGAGCTATTACATTTAAATCTTATTGCATGAACAAGCTCCATTGTATCAATGAATTCCAGCTTCCCTTTCTACTCAAGAATGTAGACTAAATCATCTACTTAAGAATACAAAGCGTAAATAAGGCAAACAAAGAAATTCTCGGGAGTACTATTGAATGCCACGGGAGTAGAATGTTTTAGATAAGAGAAAGTTGACCCTTGTTGGCACCTTGAAAACCCCGTATGCTGGTTTTGGAAGGAATCGTTATAATAGAAACGAAGAGTTCTGGTGAAAACCTTGAGAAGTGAGGTTGTAACGTGTTTGGCTCAGTTTTGGGGTGACGAATGTAGTAAGTGACGGGAAAAGGCTTGGCGCCTGTGCGGAGAAAGTCGACGCAACGAGAGGTATCTGTGGGGTCCTCCGATAAATGTAATGAGATACTGTAGGGTGAGAAGGAAATAGTATATTTTAATAAGTTGACACAGTATGTAGAAAGTATTTAATTTCTAACTCAGCATCGGATCGAATCTTCTATATTATCCGAGCCCTTAAATATAAATAACGTTTTGTTTCCATGTAAATATTTTGTAAATAAATTGTTCTTTAATATTAATTGAATAAGTTAAGCATTTTTTTACATTCCTTCTCACATTGTGTCCGATATCACATATTTATATCGGTGGGAGCAGCCTGTCAAATAAAATAACCTTTTTCGATGTCTGTACGAATGGCGATCGTAGATCCGAGAAAAAGTCGTCATCGTGTGGACTAAGGAAGAGTGCAACAATGGCGGCAGCGACGGTATAGAAACGCCAGTAGTAGGAAAACAAGAGTACGGGGACAGGAGGATGTGGTGCCGCACCGCCTTCCGTGCACTGCATCCCGTCCCCCCTCCGGCACCGCATCCCGCACCCCCTCCGACACTGCCCCCTAGCGGGAAAAAAATAAATTTCAGCTCTAACATGAGAGCTGAACGTTAGATCGACTAGATTATCATGCTATAAGATGAAGATTACATTTGAATTTTGAACAACTTTTACCTTAATCAGTATTATTAATTAAGCAAAACAATGGAAAATATCAATTTTTTAGGAAAAAGCTGATTTCTGTAGATTTTCTTTCAATTGTAAGATCAGAATAACAAATTAAATGGAGAAAGTTGAACATATATTTGAATTTTGAACTATCTTTACCTTAATGAGTATTATTAATTAAGCAAAACAATGAAAAATATAAATTTTTAATGAAAAAAGCTGAATTTTTTCAAGTACAAGATCAGAATATATTCTTAAATGGAGAAAGTTAAACATACATTTGAATTTTGAACAATCTTTATCTTAATGAGTATTATTAATTAAGCAAAACAGTGGAAAATATAAATTTCTTAGGAAAAAAGCTGATTTCTGTAGATTTTCTTTCAATTGTAAGATCAGAATAACAAATTAAATGGAGAAAGTTAAACATATATTTGAATTTTGAACAACCTTTACCTTAATGAGTATTATTAATTAAGCAAAACAATGGAAAATAACAATTTTTAAGGGAAAAAGCTGATTTCTGTAGATTTTCTTTTAACTGTAAGAACAGAATATCGACTTAAATGGAGAAAGTCAAACTTATATTTGAATTTTGAACAATCTTTACTTTAATGAGTATTATTAATTAAGCAAAACAGTGGAAAATATCAATTTCTTAGGAAAAAAGCTGATTTCTGTAGGTTTTATTCAACTACAAGATCAGAATATCAACTTAAATGGAAAAAGTAAGACATATATTTGAATTTTGAACAATCTTTGCCTTAATGAGTATTATTAATTAAGCAAAACAGTGGAAAATATCAATTTCTTAGGAAAAAGCTGATTTCTGTAGATTTTATTCAACTACAAGATCAGAATATCAACTTAAATGGAGAAAGTTAAACATATATTTGAATTTTGAACAATCTTTACCTTAATGAGTATTGCCCCACCAGTGGCCGAGAGGTTCTGCTCTCGAAGCTGGTAGACGGGAAGAGCTGGATTCGATCCCAATCGCGCCCGTCGGCCTAATCGTTCGGAGTTTTCGTGGTTTTCTTCGAGCCGTGGATCTTCCATGCGTTAATACGGATTAGGTTCCCTTAGAAAGACCCCCACGGAGGGCACTCCCCCTCGGGCCTATATCCCTCGTGTAGATAATTGGCCGTCAAAAATCAACCCAACCCTTAATGAGTATTATTAATTAAGCAAAACAATAAAAAATATCAATTTTTAATGAAAAAAGCTGAACTTTTTCAAGTACAAGATCAGAATATACTCTTAAATGGGGAAAGTTAAACGCATACAGTTGAATTTTGAAGAATCTTTACCTTAATGAGTATTATTAATTAAGCAAAACAATGAAAAATAACAATTTTAAAGGAAAAAAGCCGATTTCTGTACATTATTTTCAACTACAAGATCAGAATATCAACTTAAATGGAGAAAGTGAAACATATTTTTGAATTTTGGATTATCAATACCTTAATGAGTATTATTAATTATGCAAAATAATGAAAATATCAATTTTTAATGAAAAAGCAGATTCTTTAGATCCTTTAGATTTTTTTTTTCAACTATAAGATAGGGATATCATCTTAAAAGGAAAATTTAAACATATAATTTAGTTTTTGATCCACCATTACCTTAATAAATTTTGATAATTAAACAAATAACAAAGAATAATATCGAATTTTTAAAGAAAAAGATTAATTAAAAGATTTTATTAACCCAATAATGATTTTTACATCTTTATATAATACTTCGAACCTATCCAACGTTTTCATTCGTTATTGGTTTTAAATTTTATCATTTTCATATAAAATTTCGAGTTTTCAAACCAATTACTTAATTTTACTATGTTTTAAATCTGGATATTTCTAGGTAAATAGCCAATTTTATCTTACACTTTGTAATTTTACACCAACCTAATTGATTTTACAGTGTTTAGGCCACTGTAGGATTATGTTTCATCATCACACTTCTTCTAAAAGTAAAAATAACCAGATTTCCCGCCCCCCCTTTCATGAATTACATCTACGCTCTCTTCAAAATCATAAGAAAATAATGCGTTTCTCCCCCCTTGAAGGGTGGAGGATACAATAGCGTTACGTCACTTGTTTACAAAATATCTATATGTTGACGATTTGAACTTTTTTCAAGATGTATAAAAGAAAGTATCAATATTTTTACATTATTACAAGTATAATTTTACAGTTTAATGAATATTTATTTATTTATTATTGAATACCCAATTTTATCAACAGATGAATTAACTATACCTGTGCTGAAACTACATTTCACATATTTAGCCACACTTTAAAAAATTTCACTTCAATATGTAAATATTAAGTGCATTTTTAACATAACACATGTTTTTCAACACTAGTTCCTATACGAGAATTTTGTTTATTAAATAGTATGTATTCACTTTCAAATTGCTTTTACTTGAAATTATATAAACCATTTAACAGAAAATTTGTTTAACCACAGAACGAATTGTATTTAACACGTTCAACCTCAATATCAATAATTAAACAAAACAATGGAAAATATCAATTTTTAAGAAGAAAAATAAAAACAGATTTCTTTAGATTTTCTTTTTCAGCTACAAGATACGAGGATTACAACTTAAATGAGGAACGTTAAATATATATTTTAGTTTTTGAACAACCATTACCTTAATGAATTTTAATAATTAAACAAATAACAAAAGGAAAATGTGATTTTTAATGAAAAAGACGAATTTAAACGAATTTGATTAACTTTTACACTAGTTTGAGAGTTTATCATCCTTTTGGATGCTAGCTATGTAGAATTTTAAGCTTTCAACGAGACACACTTCAAGAAATACTCATTACTAAAAAAAATAAATTAAATTTAAGCTAATCAATGACTGAAAATTTCATATTTAAAAAATATTTTCATGAATGTGCATAAAAAATAAGAGTTTGCAAAATAATATCCTTATTTTTATTACATTTAACTGGATTTTTCTACATTCGAGCTTAATTTTTATGCACAAAGCATTATTTAATCAAATCCAGTACTTTCAGATTTAACGAAATTCAGCGATTTTTCACTTTTCAAACCAATCCTATGACTTAAAAAACAACAGCGCCTCCTATAATTTTATAGCTTTGAGTGAAACGAGTCGAATTTTTTATACTGTTTGCTGTTTTCGTTATATGAAGACGTCAGCTTATATTCTCTAGTTTAACTAAAATGAGTAATATGCAAGAAATGTCTTTAGCAGAGGAAGATTCAAGTCAATCTTACTTAAAGGATATGAATTCAGCTATACCCAGTCAAGAAGCACATGCTTCGAACATTGAAATATTGCCCTCTTCACCAGAACAACTAAAACCAGCTTTTTCTTGCAATCAATGCGAGAAATCCTATTCAAAAAAGAATGCATTAAACAGACATCAAATATCCCATTTGGAGAAAAAAACCCTTTGAATGTGAAATATGCTCAAAGACATTCATTCAAAGCAGTGATTTAAAACGACATAGTGTAACACATTCCAGGACATCTACTACATACAAATGCGATCAATGCGGGAAAGATTATTTACAAAAGTTTCTGGTAACAATTCACAAGAGATCTCATAAGAAGTTTTATGATTGTGATAATTGTTCCAACTCTTTTTTAACAAAGTCTGCTTTAACTAAACATAAAAAAGTTCATCCCAAGGAATATGAATATAAATACAGCAACATTAAATTGTACGATGAAGTTGAATTTTTACATCATAAAAAAATTCACCCTAAGAAATATAGTTGTAAACACTGTAAAATTATCTTTTATTTCCAGAGGGAGTTTATTCATCATCTGATCAACATGCATAAATGAAAAATGCAAACTTTGTTAAGTCATAAACTTGATTTGAATATCTGTATATTTTAAAAATGTATATGTCCTCCTATAACTGTTGAAAATGATGAATAAATATTGTTTAACTGAAAAAGCTTTTGTCGTTTATTTTTGCCATATCAACTTGTGATTTTCCTTGACTCTATCTCATCAAGTCAAAACGATTTTACTAAAATTTTAAAATACATATTGTATATTTTTTTAAGTTTATAATTTGTTTAATTTCTTATCGAATGAAACATGAGTTAACTATATTTTATTAATTTCATATTAAAAACCTAACGTTTTCTATATAATTTTATTAGGTTCCGTCTAAATTTTATCTACCCAATTAAATTCTATAATCCCTTCTTATTAGCAAACATTACTATTTAACTGGAAATTTCACATTAATGTTTTTCTTTTTTCATGATTGTACATATAAAAATAAGAGTTTACAAACTAATTTCCATAATTTATCACATTTGAACTTAATTTTTATACTCAAAACATTATTTAATCAAATTTTTATACTTTCTGATTCAGTGAAATTCGATGATTTTTCATTTTTTAAACCAATACCACAATATTTATCGACATTGGACTTGATTCTTCCCTTGTATATTTTTACATTACACAATTAAGATAGATATAGACTTAGGACAGCAATAGAGTTAAAAATTGATTATACTCAATTTTCACCTTATATGAATTGGTCCTACATGACATTTCTTATTGCTACAATCACTTGATATATTAAAATTAGTCCGAGTTATTCAGTCTATATTATTAATCAAATTATCATATGTTTCATCTTACACTTATAAGATTTCTGAATTATCATCCATCAAGTTGCTTAAAATATTAATACTGTGTTTATAGTTCTATTGACACATAGCCTACATGAATATAATCTTTAATTTTAACATTTCATATTTTAAATGACCTATTTTCAAAAACTAAACTATATGAATTTTTACTACATCATTTATCAATATCACAGAATGATTTATGCTTCACACTTTTCTAATAATTATCAGATTCTTATAACATAATTTCTTGATAACATATATTATACTACGGATTTGTACGCATGCGTGAGTTGTCACGTGATCAAAACGATTGAGAATAATATAAATTTCCGAAAAGCAGCGCAGTATTTCTCATTTCAACTGTTAAACTTTGGAGAGAAGGTGACTTTATGTGCGCAACTCTGATAAATTTCCAGATTTTAATTCAAGTGAGAATCGATTTCTTTGTTAGTGAATAAAGTAAGTTTTAGTGTATCATTACAACATATATGTATTAATAAAAATAAATAAATAAATGATTACTTACATATTAAACCTTTCCTAAGTATATAAATATATTTCTTTTATTGTACAGATGTTGCAGCAAGATGAATCAAAACAGCAGCAATCCTCTTTATCAGAAATTGGTGATCGGAATGATTCGCTCTTAGCACATGTAGAGTTAAAGAATAATAAATATGTAAGTACTTAGATATGAAATACTATAATTCATATATGAAACGTAATTAGAGTAATCATAAAATCAAATATTTTATTGTTTGTACTTTAACAAATGTTTTTTATCCATATCATTGAAGATAATTCTAATTGTTTACATATATTTCTCTCACAGATGTGTTCTATTTGCTACAAACAATTTTTAAGTAAATGGAATTTAAAAGAACATACACAGATCCATACAGATGAAAAAACCCTATACTTGTGAAGATTGCCAAAAGCCGTTTTCAAGAAAATATGAATCAAAAATGCATTATCACCAGCTGTGTGTAAACTTTGTGAAGATATTCAAGAAATAACCAGACGTTTGAAGAATTTAACAATCAAGGAAGAGATTTAGACTATGTATTCAACCTATTTGCATAAGAGTTACCACAATATCCCAAAATTGAAATTTCGAAGGCACACAGTGGATGTAAAGAAATTTTTGTTACCCATGATTCTCGTAACCACAATGAATTTGGATATTATTCATAATGTATTCCTTAAATTGTTATAATAAATGTTCTTTTATCTGCACTTATCGACGTGTTTATTTATATCTCCTAACATTTTAAACGAAAAACGCTTTCCCATCTTAAAAAATTTCATAAAAACAGATAAAAATTAACAGATGAATGAAAAAAATATGTATGTTCACAAAGTTTTCTAGATATATTTATTAGAAAAATTAAACTTAGATTTTTTTTTTCAAAAGTGAAAAAAAAATATTTTTACAAAAAATACTTTTACAAAAAAATATTTTTACAAAAAAATTTTTTTTTACAAAAATTTTTTGTAAAAATATTTTTTTGTAAAAATATTTTTTGTAACAATATTTTTTTGTAAAAATATTTTTTGTAAAAATATTTTTTTTTTCACTTTTGTAAAAAAAAAAAAAAAAAAAAAAAAAAAAAAAAAATCTAAGTTTAATTTTTTTCCTACTTTTCTAAAAACTCACATTTGTAAGAAGAAAAAAATGTTATGTTGTATTTTTTTTTTAATTTTGTGAAATTTTGTCTTTTACTCTTGCAAATTTTTTATTTTCTAAACATTTTTGTAAATATATCTAGAAAACTTTGTGAACATACATATTTTTTCATTCATCTGTTAATTTTTATCTGTTCTTATGAAATTTTTTAAGATGGGAAAGCGTTTTTCGTTTAAAATGTTAGGAGATATAAATAAACACGTCGATAAGTGCAGATAAAAGAATATTTATTATAACAATTTAAGGAATACATTATGAATAATATCCAAATTCATTGTGGTTACGAGAATCATGGGTAACAAAAATTTCTGTACATCCACTGTGTGCCTTCGAAATTTCAATTTTGGGATATTGTGGTAACTCTTATGCAAATAGGTTGAGTACATAGTCTAAATCTCTTCCTTGATTGTTAAATTCTTCAAACGTCTGGTTATTTCTTGAATATCTTCACAAAGTTTACATACAGCTGGTGATAATGCATTTTTGATTCATATTTTCTTGAAAACGGCTTTTGGCAATCTTCACAAGTATAGGGTTTTTCATCTGTATGGATCTGTGTATGTTCTTTTAAATTCCATTTACTTAAAAATTGTTTGTAGCAAATAGAACACATCTGTGAGAGAAATATATGTAAACAATTAGAATTCTCTTCAATGATATGGATAAAAAACATTTGTTAAAGTACAAACAATAAAATATTTGATTTTAAGTTTACTCTAATTACGTTTCATATATGAATTATAGTATTTCATATCTAAGTACTTACATATTTATTATTCTTTAACTCTACATGTGTTAAGAGCGAATCATTCAGATCACCAATTTCTGATAAAGAGGATTGCTGCTGTTTTAATTCATCTTGCTGCAACATCTGTACAATAAAAGAAATATATTTATATACTTAGGAAAGGTTTAATATATAAGTAATCATTTATTTATTTATTTTTATTAATACATATATGTTGTAATGATACACTAAAACTTACTTTATTTACAAACAAAGAAATCGATTCCTCACTTGAATTAAAATCTGGAAATTTATCAGAGTTGCGCACATAAAGTCACATTCTCTCCCAAGTTTAACAGTTGAAATGAGAAATACTGCGCTGCTTTTCGGAAATTTATATTATTCTCAATCGTTTTGATCACGTGACAACTCACGCATGCGTAGAAATCAGTAGTATAATATATGTTATCAAGAAATTATGTTATAAGAATCTGATAATTATTAGAAAAGTGTGAAGCATAAATCATTCTGTGATATTGATAAGTGATGTAGTAAAAATTCATATAGTTTAGTTTTTGAAAATAGGTCATTTAAAATATGAAATGTTAAAATTAAAGATTATATTCATGTAGGCTATGTATCAATAGAACTATAAACACAGTATTAATATTTTAAGCAACTTGATGGATGATAATTCAGAAATCTTATAAGTGTAAGATGAAACATATGATAATTTGATTAATAATATAGACTGAATAACTCGGATTAATTTTAATATATCAAGTGATTGTAGCAATAAGAAATGTCATGTAGGACCAATTCATATAAGGTGAAAATTGAGTATAATCAATTTTTAACTCTATTGCTGTCCTAAGTCTATATCTATCTTAATTGTGTAATGTAAAAATATACAAGGGAAGAATCAAGTCCAATGTCGATAAATATTGTGGTATTGGTTTAAAAAATGAAAAATCATCGAATTTCACTGAATCAGAAAGTATAAAAATTTGATTAAATAATGTTTTGAGTATAAAAATTAAGTTCAAATGTGATAAATTATGGAAATTAGTTTGTAAACTCTTATTTTTATATGTACAATCATGAAAAAAGAAAAACATTAATGTGAAATTTCCAGTTAAATAGTAATGTTTGCTAATAAGAAGGGATTATAGAATTTAATTGGGTAGATAAAATTTAGACGGAACCTAATAAAATTATATGGAAAACGTTAGGTTTTTAATATGAAATTAATAAAATATAGTTAACTCATGTTTCATTCGATAAGAAATTAAACAAATTATAAACTTAAAAAAATATACAATATGTATTTTAAAATTTTAGTAAAATCGTTTTGACTTGATGAGATAGAGTCAAGGAAAATCACAAGTTGATATGGCAAAAATAAACGACAAAAGCTTTTTCAGTTAAACAATATTTATTCATCATTTTCAACAGTTATAGGAGGACATATACATTTTTCAAATATACAGATATTCAAATCAAGTTTATGACTTAACAAAGTTTGCATTTTTCATTTATGCATGTTGATCAGATGATGAATAAACTCCCTCTGGAGATAAAAGATAATTTTACAGTGTTTACAACTATATTTCTTAGGGTGAACTTTTTTATGATGTAAAAATTCAACTTCATCGTACAATTTAATGTTGCAGTATTTATATTCATATTCCTTGGGATGAACTTTTTAATGTTTAGTTAAAGCAGACTTTGTTAAAAAAGAGTTGGAACAATTATCACAATCATAAAACTTCTTATGAGATCTCTTGTGAATTGTTACCAGAAACTTTTGTAAATAATCTTTCCCGCATTGATCGCATTTGTATGTAGTAGATGTCCTGGAATGTGTTACACTATGTCGTTTTAAATCACTGCTTTGAATGAATGTCTTTGAGCATATTTCACATTCAAAGGATTTTTTTCTCCAAATGGGATATTTGATGTCTGTTTAATGCATTCTTTTTTGAATAGGATTTCTCGCATTGATTGCAAGAAAAAGCTGGTTTTAGTTGTTCTGGTGAAGAGGGCAATATTTCAATGTTCGAAGCATGTGCTTCTTGACTGGGTATAGCTGAATTCATATCCTTTAAGTAAGATTGACTTGAATCTTCCTCTGCTAAAGACATTTCTTGCATATTACTCATTTTAGTTAAACTAGAGAATATAAGCTGACGTCTTCATATAACGAAAACAGCAAACAGTATAAAAAATTCGACTCGTTTCACTCAAAGCTATAAAATTATAGGAGGCGCTGTTGTTTTTTAAGTCATAGGATTGGTTTGAAAAGTGAAAAATCGCTGAATTTCGTTAAATCTGAAAGTACTGGATTTGATTAAATAATGCTTTGTGCATAAAAATTAAGCTCGAATGTAGAAAAATCCAGTTAAATGTAATAAAAATAAGGATATTATTTTGCAAACTCTTATTTTTTATGCACATTCATGAAAATATTTTTTAAATATGAAATTTTCAGTCATTGATTAGCTTAAATTTAATTTATTTTTTTTAGTAATGAGTATTTCTTGAAGTGTGTCTCGTTGAAAGCTTAAAATTCTACATAGCTAGCATCCAAAAGGATGATAAACTCTCAAACTAGTGTAAAAGTTAATCAAATTCGTTTAAATTCGTCTTTTTCATTAAAAATCACATTTTCCTTTTGTTATTTGTTTAATTATTAAAATTCATTAAGGTAATGGTTGTTCAAAAACTAAAATATATATTTAACGTTCCTCATTTAAGTTGTAATCCTCGTATCTTGTAGCTGAAAAAGAAAATCTAAAGAAATCTGTTTTTATTTTTCTTCTTAAAAATTGATATTTTCCATTGTTTTGTTTAATTATTGATATTGAGGTTGAACGTGTTAAATACAATTCGTTCTGTGGTTAAACAAATTTTCTGTTAAATGGTTTATATAATTTCAAGTAAAAGCAATTTGAAAGTGAATACATACTATTTAATAAACAAAATTCTCGTATAGGAACTAGTGTTGAAAAACATGTGTTATGTTAAAAATGCACTTAATATTTACATATTGAAGTGAAATTTTTTAAAGTGTGGCTAAATATGTGAAATGTAGTTTCAGCACAGGTATAGTTAATTCATCTGTTGATAAAATTGGGTATTCAATAATAAATAAATAAATATTCATTAAACTGTAAAATTATACTTGTAATAATGTAAAAATATTGATACTTTCTTTTATACATCTTGAAAAAAGTTCAAATCGTCAACATATAGATATTTTGTAAACAAGTGACGTAACGCTATTGTATCCTCCACCCTTCAAGGGGGGAGAAACGCATTATTTTCTTATGATTTTGAAGAGAGCGTAGATGTAATTCATGAAAGGGGGGCGGGAAATCTGGTTATTTTTACTTTTAGAAGAAGTGTGATGATGAAACATAATCCTACAGTGGCCTAAACACTGTAAAATCAATTAGGTTGGTGTAAAATTACAAAGTGTAAGATAAAATTGGCTATTTACCTAGAAATATCCAGATTTAAAATATAGTAAAATTAAGTAATTGGTTTGAAAACTCGAAATTTTATATGAAAATGATAAAATTTAAAACCAATAACGAATGAAAACGTTGGATAGGTTCGAAGTATTATATAAAGATGTAAAAATCATTATTGGATT
This sequence comes from Maratus speciosus, assembly GCA_963932465.1. Taxonomy (NCBI): domain Eukaryota; kingdom Metazoa; phylum Arthropoda; class Arachnida; order Araneae; family Salticidae; genus Maratus; species Maratus speciosus. Next base: position 614,887,628 of record OZ010787.1, read on the forward strand.
AATAAAATCTTTTAATTAATCTTTTTCTTTAAAAATTCGATATTATTCTTTGTTATTTGTTTAATTATCAAAATTTATTAAGGTAATGGTGGATCAAAAACTAAATTATATGTTTAAATTTTCCTTTTAAGATGATATCCCTATCTTATAGTTGAAAAAAAAAATCTAAAGGATCTAAAGAATCTGCTTTTTCATTAAAAATTGATATTTTCATTATTTTGCATAATTAATAATACTCATTAAGGCATTGATAATCCAAAATTCAAAAATATGTTTCACTTTCTCCATTTAAGTTGATATTCTGATCTTGTAGTTGAAAATAATGTACAGAAATCGGTTTTTTTCCTTTAAAATTGTTATTTTTCATTGTTTTGCTTAATTAATAATACTCATTAAGGTAAAGATTCTTCAAAATTCAAATGTATGTGTTTAACTTTCCCCATTTAAGAGTATATTCTGATCTTGTACTTGAAAATGTTCAGCTTTTTTCATTAAAAATTTATATTTTTTATTGTTTTGCTTAATTAATAATACTCATTAAGGTAAAGATTGTTCAAAATTCAAATATATGTTTAACTTTCTCCATTTATGATGATATTCTGAGCTTGCAGTTGAATAGAATCTTCAGAAATCAGCTTTTTTCCTCAGAAATTGGTATTTTCCAATGTTTTGCTTAATTAATAATACTCATTAAGGTAAAGATTGTTAAAAATTCAAATATATGGTTAACCTTTTCCATTTAAGTTGATATTCTGATCTTGTAGTTGAATAAAATCTACAGAAATCAGCTTCTTCGTAAGAAATTGATATTTTCCGCTGTTTTGCTTAATTAATAATACTCATTAAGGCAAAGATTGTTCAAAATTCAAATATATGTTTTACTTTTTCCATTTTAGTTGATATTCTGATCTTGTAGTTGAATAAAACCTACAGAAATCAGCTTTTTTCCTAAGAAATTGATATTTTCCACTGTTTTGCTTAATTAATAATACTCATTAAGGTAAAGATTGTTCAAAATTCAAATATATGTTTGACTTTCTCCATTTAAGTCGATATTCTGATCTTACAGTTAAAAGAAAATCTACAGAAATCAGCTTTTTCCCTTAAAAATCGTTATTTTCCATTGTTTTGCTTAATTAATAATACTCATTAAGGTAAAGGTTTTTCAAAATTCAAATATATGTTTAACTTTCTCCATTTAATTTGCTATTCTGATCTTACAATTGAATGAAAATCTACAGAAATCAGCTTTTTTCCTAAGAAATTTATATTTTCCACTGTTTTGCTTAATTAATAATACTCATTAAGGTAAAGATTGTTCAAAATTCAAATGTATGTTTAACTTTCTCCATTTAAGAGTATATTCTGATCTTGTACTTGAAAAAATGCAGCTTTTTTCATTAAAAATTAATATTTTTCATTGTTTTGCTTAATTAATAATACTCATTAAGGTAAAGATTGTTCAAAATTCAAATATATGTTCAACTTTCTCCATTTAATTTTTTATTCTGATCTTACAATTGAAAGAAAATCTACAGAAATCAGCTTTTTCCTAAAAAATTGATATTTTCCATTGTTTTGCTTAATTAATAATACTGATTAAGGTAAAAGTTGTTCAAAATTCAAATGTAATCTTCATCTTATAGCATGATAATCTAGTCGATCTAACGTTCAACTCTCATGTTAGAGCAGAAATTTAATTTTCCCGCTAGGGGGCAGTGTCGGAGGGGGTGCGGTGTCGCAGGGGTTGGAAGGTGGTGTCGGAGGGGGTGCGGGAGGCGGTGCCGGAGGGGGGGACGGGATGCGGTGCACGGAAGGCGGTGCGGCACCGCAGCACCGCATCCTCCTGTCCCCGTACTCTTGTTTTCCTACTACTAACGCCTCATACCAGTGTCCATCGAGCCGAATCACAGTGTGACTCAGCGAGACTCAGAGAAAAAAAAAGAGCTGTCGTTTTATTGGTTTTTAACGTGAGAATCAGAATTGAAATTTAAAATATTTTATTGAGGTTAAATTTAGAAATTTATATGTATAGTGTTATGCAAATTTGTTTATATAGGTATGGCTATTTAATTGTTCGGTTTCAATACTTTTATTCAGTTTGCAACGTTTCAGTTGTGGAACATCAGATTGTTTCCAATATTCCACACAAGAAACCCGTAAATTGATATTCCCATGTGTTTCAAAAAAGGCATGAAATTTCGTCTAAATTTTAACTTTAGACGAGAAGATCAGAAGAAATCGATCAATCCTAATTTATCTTAGAATGTGGCACTTTTTAGACAGCGAGTAAAAAGCATAGACCACCTGGGGTCACTTTCATGCGCCGCCAAACTGAAAGTAATCAATGCTGTCCCATGCGCAGCTGACCAGAGGAGTAACGGGTGCAAAAATGTGGGTAGGGACAAGGTCGTCCTATCGGAAAACCACTCGCAGATGAATTGACAGCAAAGCATTGCTAGTGGCCAGAAATTATCTATTGTTGTTCTGAGAGAAATTACGGGATCTGGGAGACCCTTGATTAAGAAATAGTCGGTTAAGTTTAAACTCTGGTGAGTGTAGGTAACAGATCGTTAGCTGAGTTGAGAGATAAATCTCTCAGAAGGACGCTCACATTTTCTCGGAGGTAGAATCCGAGGGTGAAAGACAACTCTTTCACTCGGCGGGTTAAGTCGTGCGGTCAAGTACAGCAACAGGCTGTCAAACGGAGAAGAGAGTTCTTTAACTCTTCATAAGTGACACTTCGAAAGAGTAGAGCCATAGAATCTTGGAGACTCTGAACTATCTAATCACTATTTGAGGACTTTGATTATAACTGCCACATCACAAACTTTGTTTATCATCAAAAACTCATTATTCAACTTAATTTTGTTGTCTATAAATGCCTTATTTAGTCCAGAAAATATTTTAGTGTTTCATATGAATAAAATCTTTTTCTTTAACTAAATACTTGCCATACGCCTCTGAAGAGAACCAATACGTTACCGACCTTATCTCAGGCCCCACACAGTATTATTATTTAAATTGTATTGCATAGTAATAAAATTGAAATTATTTTACTTTGCTATTGGAAGTCAGTTGTATGGTATCAATGTTTAAGTGAATTTATTTTATACAGTATGTTAAATTAGAAATAATATATCAATTCTTTGAAATGTATTAATTAGTATAATAAGTGGATGTAACTGTACTAAAGTATAGAAATTTAGGAAATATTAATTTAATAAGCTTAAATATTATTGTAAGATGGTAATAATAATCGGTAGAATGTACACTGTTAAAAATTTGTAGCATTCTGGCAGGTCATTTGACCGTTTTTTCCGAAAACGGTTACACAACCGTAATTTAACCCTATTCTGACCATATTATTGGCCATTTTATGGTCAGAATATAGCTAAATTATGGTTATGAAACCGTTTTTTCAAAAAACGGTCAAATGACCTGCCAGAATGCTGCAAAATTTTTAACAGTGTATGGCTTTCTTACTAAAATTTAAAAGGGCGGTTCTTCAGATGATATCCGAAGAATTGGGGGGTTGCATTCACGGAAGATGATACCAGAATTCAGCTTAGGAAAAAGATAATGGAGAGCAACGACTATCAGAAACATTTACACTAAGACGAGTAAAAACGTATCTTAGGAACACTTTGTCTAATTTTCAGCTTTCTAGACTTGCATCCATGAACTTCCATCGAGAAATACAAGCAGTGTTGAATTCAGGCTTTTTTTTCCGGGAGTGATTTTTGCGGCTCACAGGGAGATATTTTAGAGATCTTGGTGGGGAAACGACACTTTTGTTCATTAAAAAACGTCAAACGTTCCGGGTGGGACATTTCAATGTTCCGTGGGTTTATACCCCCAGCATCACGGGTCACTCCTGAATTCAACAGTGAATACAAGTAGATGCCGAATCCATTTTGAACGCAATGTCAGCGAAGCGCACTTACCTTGTGTTATGATGCCAACATTTCTAAGGGCATTTTTTTAAGTTCTTTCTTTCAATAATTTTAATAATTCAGTTCTTTCTTTCAAATTTTTAAAGCTATTTCTTTCATACTCTGCTGTCATAGCTCACAAAATTGCAAGGTTTAATTTATTCCTTAATGTTTATTTTGAAATAATCAGCATACATATTTTTAATTAGGAATAAAATTATCTATTAATTAATCTATATAATTACTTAATAGTGTGACGTTTTATCATTAATTGATTTTCCCAATTTCTCAATTATTTTGAGTATACTGAGTTAAACTATTTCAGACCCCCTCCCCATAATTTTTAAATGACAACTACGCTACTGTGATAATGTATGCCTGTAGCGAGTTTAAAGAATCTAGAGACTATTGTTTGCTTTTAATGCTCATGTGCCTGCCTCCGTGCCTCCGTCTCCACCAAAGGCACCGCCATCATTATTATTTCTATAAAGCATTTTATTTAAAATTTCTCTTAGTAAAATGTCAAATTCGGATATTGGTGGGTAAAACTGAAATTTTCATCTCATATATTTTCTGTTTCCTCAATTACCTTTGCCCCTTTAATCAGAAGAGGTCAAGGTAATGGAAATTTCCCCATTTTTCTGCTTACGCAAGAAGCCTTATTATTCCATCATTAGTAATAATGCGGTTCTCAAAACCCTTGCTCAACAACGCGAAATTTCCTGACAGATTTTCGATTCAATTTTTAACGCAAAGGCATAAAATTAACAGATCTGACTACTAAAGCTATTTGGGATCGAAAAGCGTTTTCTATTTTTTTTCATAAATAAATTACTTATCGAGTTGCGAGTTCGATCGAAGCGATTGTGGTTACTTGACGACCGGCTTTTCTCCTTTATCCCGGTGTCGTGTTAAGAAATTCGGTCCAAAGCGTCCATTTTGACAGTATTTTCTGAAAAATCTTCTACCTTTACAAAAAAAAGTGAAAACATCTTTCGATCACGTAGTTTCTGAATACGAACGCCAGCCATTTTCATCCAGGGGTGTAAAAATCTAAGCGCCAGAGGGCAGACTCTCACCCAAGGCCGAAACTAGCATTTTTTGTACCCGGGGCAAACATGGAATTTGCCCCTCCCCCCTGTTCCGCAAAGTATATTTGCAAACAGAATTTTAATAATAATCTCTTCGGGTCACCTAAAATCTCTGTGTAATTCATAAGGCCCTTGTGCATCGAAATCACACAGCGCGAATAAATTTAATTTACGTAATTTTAATTGATGCAATAATTTATATCAATTTAAATTGCACACTAGAGCCCAGAATAATGGAGAACTCACTATACAAAATTATCGCGGTTAACAGATTCTTAATTCCCAATCTTCTTTGTATGCTGGGGATTTACATACTCATCTTGGTAATTTTACCGCTAACTGATTAGTGCGCACAGAGCGTTCCAGCAACTATTTTTCTAATAGCCGACTTATTTTAAAATTTAAAATATGTAATCATAAAATATGATTAACTACGTAATCTACAATGGCGGATCCAAGGGGGAGGTGACGGGGGATCATGACTCCTTTCTGAACACTAGCAAAAATATTCTAAAGATCATTTTTAAAATGAAATATATAAGAGTCCCGATTACTTGAGTCCGGTTTAACCGAGTTATTTTCTTCTGATGAAAAAAAATTATGGCCATTTTTTTTTCCCATTCTGACCAGAAAATCAGAGTTCTAACTTTTTACGGCTGCTCTTTCATCTTCACCTAACCTTTCATTTATAATTGCTGCTTCATAATAATGGAAGCCATCAGTCCATCAGAAGAAAAGGATCCATTCCAAAGGTATAAATCCTTCATTTGGTGCCCTTTCGTTCTGGCGCCCGGGGCACGTGCCCCTTCCTTCCTTTGTTTTGGCCCTGCTCTCACTACTAAATTTTATTGGTTTTCTTCGATTAAATTTTATTAGCATTCTTACAAAAAAATTAGAGGAAATATTAGACGAAAATAATGAATAAAATTTATTGGTGAGAAACTGACTGCTGGCGCCTAGATTTTTACTTCTCTGATTTCACGGGTTTCCGGACAAAAATGAAATGTGTCAGAGCACCTTTGGGTGTGAGAACAGCCTTAATACTTTTTCAAGTACAATGATTATCGCGATGAGGATAAAAATGTTTGGTTTTATGATTACCTAGTAAAGCATTCAAAGTCTGCGCCAGTAAAAAGAAAGCAAGGGTTATTTTATTTAGTAAAAATAGCATATGGTAAATTGGGCATGAGAGTTTATACTACTGGAGCATATGCCAAATTTCTTCCGCATTTCAAGTAAACTCTCAGCCCTTCCCTCGCAGAAAAATTATAGACCACATGAAGATAAAGAGGATCTTCAAAAATCTAATTCCTAGATTCCTTGGATTTCTAGCTATAATTCTTTCTCCGACTGTTTATTTTTCCGCGTTTTTAGGGATTTTTCTACTTCTTCCCTCGGCCACCAACATCTTTATTTCCCACTTCAGAAGCTGGAGCGCGCTGCCTTTTTTCTCGGAATCTTTCGGAAGTCTGTAACGTAACGCGACCTCTCCTCCCGATCTTCAGAACTTCGAACTGACATATTTATTACTATTTACACTATCCTACACGATGATTACTGTAATCCAGCAGGACTACATAGTCCCTGTTTCCTTGTCAGAACTCTACAGTTATCTGCCACCGGCAATCTGAAAGTATGCTCCCACCTGTCACGTTACATGACACCTGGATGTGGAAGATCGGCATATATCACATCTTATAATCTAAAAACCAGAAGTCATAAATTAAACTATACTTCACAATACATTATGGCAGGGATTCCGGCGGGCGGACCTATTTTCGGTTGTAAGAGGTTCCTATTCTTATAAATAAAGGGCGAAAATATTTTAACATTCTTTAGAGGCGTTTAAAACGAATTAACCCCTTGGGAACGAGCGGCACGAATACGTGCCGTATAAAGCGCTCAGGATCCTTGTTTTTCCTCACCAGTAAAATTTTACTGTAAAATTTGTCTTATTTAATCAGCGCATTTTCTCGATTCAAGAAGACACAGATTTCTGTTTTTAAAAAGCGGTGACAAAAGATTAAAATTTTCGTAAAAGGCTCCCGTCCCGAAGGGGTTAAGGCTATTCTTAAATTCAAACTTAATATTTTCGGACACATTTCTGAATTTATTTTTAAGGCGGTTCTAAAAAAAAAGGTTTATCCCCGCTTAGTAATGCCGCATTTTCCGACACATTTACGAACTCATTTTTGATAGCAAAAGCATGTCACTTTCAGGACTGACTGTTGTAGTGGTTTGGAATCGAACAGCGTTATCCATTTTTATATAAATGAAGTTCTTAGCTATTTATAAGTTATTTTGGTCATTTGACGGCAGGTGTTTCTCCTTTTCAGCGCTGCCGCGACCCAAAATTTGGTTCAAAACGCCATCCTTGACAGTATTTTCTGAAAAATCTTCTGCCTCTCTCAAAAAATTTAAAATGCTATTCAATCCCATAGTTTCTCAATAAGAACAACTGTCCATTTCATGCGTTTCTGAATAAAAATGAATTCAGAAATGTATCAGGAAGCAGCTCCTTTGGATTTGAGAACCGCCTTAAATTCGTAAGCAAGTGAAATTGGCAGATGCCCTTATTTAGAAATAAGGGTGTTCTCAAATCCAATGTTGTATCAGTTAACACAACAAGGCTATGAATTTCCAATAGAAAATTTTGCATTTGATTTTGTTTTGTAGGCAAAGTGTAAAATATATAAATATTGAAAATTCCTTAAAAAAAGTTTTTTCCATCGTACTTACCGTATATACTCGTGTATAAGTCGACCCCCAAATTCTTAAGCAAAATTTTGAAAAAAAAAATGAATTTTCGTGTATAAATCGAACAACATTTCTGGTAGTATGTTGAAAAATGATTTATAATCGAGGATTAAAAAAATAATAAGTTTTCATTTAATTTAGTATTTTATTTATTTATTTATTTATTTTTAACGTTTCTCATCAAGATTCTTTTTTAATTTATTTTTTTTAAACTGTATAATTATTACCCTATTTTATGGAAGAAACGCCGCACTCCTCAAAATTGGTCTGAATACGCTTAAAAATATTGTAATCGCCCCACCCGTCATAAACGCCACACCTATGACAACGGTACTTTTTTCGACAGTGTCTCATTGACTTAACTTTAATCAAAGTTCTCTGAACAGTATAAGATGCCTCATTTTTAATAACTTAAGACTCTAAAATTTTATTTAAAATATTTAAATCAGGTTTTTAATATTTTCATGTAATTTTTTTAATTAAAGAGACGTCAATTAGTATAAAACCATCCAGAGCGCGGTACGCGGACCTCTCTCCTTTGCCGCTCCACATTTTTTTAAGTGGTCGGAGCAACTTAGCACGCTTTTTATGACACTTTTTACGTCGCATCCACTTTAGTCCTTTTTTAGTTTTTATTCGAGCCCTCAAAATCTGAGTCGTCAATTATATGAGTGGAAGAGTTGTAAATTTTCTTTGTCCTCCTATATGAGTCGGTATCATCATCGGAAATGTCACAGTTTTCCTTATCGGCAAAATCAGAAAGTTTCACGTTGTTGAGCAGGGGACTTGAGAACAGTCTAAGGAATTTTTAATTTATCCAAATTTTACACGCACGGGGGGAAAAAATCGTATGGCATTTAACAAAAAAATTAACTTTCAAGCTCGTAAACGCCACGGCGTTTCTTCCATAAAATACGTTATGTAAAAACGTTATACCGTATTTTATGGAAGAAACGCCGCACCCGTCGTAAACGCCGCACTCCTCAAATTGGCCTGAATAAACTTAAAGATATCGCAATCGCCGCACCCGTTGTAAACGCCGCATCCGTCGGAACGCTACTTTTGCCGACAGCGTCACGTTGACCTAACTTTAATCAAAGTTTTTTGAGCAGCGTAGGATGCCTCGTTTTTAATATCTTAAGATGTCTAAAGTTTTATTTAAAATATTTAAATCCGATTCTAAATATTTTTATGAATTTTTAAATTAAGGAAACTCAATTGGTATTTTAAGAAAATCGTAAACGCCGCACTTGGAAAAAAATTAACTTTTAAACTCGTAAACGCCGTGGCGTTTCTTCCATAAAATACGGTACTTGTAATCGAAGATAAAAAAAGAAAATAATAATAATAAATTTTCATTAAAGTAGTAAATTTGTTTTCACGTTTCTAATCAAACTTTTTTTTTTTTTTTTTTTAATTCAACGTTTTAAAACTGTATAATTACGTAAAACAAAAGAAGCATAAACTATTTTGAAACCTATTCACATCCATTTAATGATATACTTAAAAAGAAAAAATTCTTTCAAAAATTTATTCAAGCCTTATTTACGGTAAACAACTTCCTAAAATATAGTACTTCTTTGTATTGTAGGACTTTTGGGAGAGATATCTAGAAGCATTCTCAAGTTAAACACTTTAAAAAAAGGGGGGGGGGGTTAAAATGTTGAAAGGGATGCCCTTGCACTGTTGTATTGAAGGGAATTCTATCCCAAGAGAAAATGGGTGCAGAACAATTACAGGGACGTGACCATATTCCGCTTTTATTTCTCTCTCCAACGCAGACCCACGTATGATTACTTAAAAGACTTGCCCATTCGCCGATTACCTGCGTTTTTTTTTTTTCTTTTTTTCTTCACTTACTCGTGTATAAGTCGACCCCGCATTTTCAACTCCCAAATTTTGTCTAAAATTCTTCGACTTATACAGGAGTATATACGGTATATTTCCAATACTGTATCTCTGAGAATAGTTGTAGTCGCAAAACAAAAATTGCCTTGCCCACATCGTGATCTTTTAATCCCATTTACCTATAACTGTGTATTTTGTAAGGCATGGGAGAAAATAAAATGCCACTAACCCTTCATGGGATAATGGGATCAAAGAGATAGTTTTTGAAAAAGACACTTATACCAGGTAATACATGGTACATCGAAAAATAATTCTTTACACATTTCAAGAGACAACTACCTATTTAGTAAAATTGTGCATAACATTAATATGTAGTCCACTTCATTCTCTGGAAATTGTCAAAGTTCAAATTGTTAAAAAGCGATCCTAATTAACCCTACCTCTCCTACTGTCAAATTGGACGTTTTGAACGCAATTCTTGCACTTGACAACCCGAGAAAGGAGAAAAACGTCTTTGTAACGTAGCCTAGATCGTTTATAACTCGATCAGTCATTTATTTATCAATAACAGAAAATTAATTTCGATTAAAAATTGCTTCAATAGGTAACCTCGCCAATTTTATGCCTTTATGTATAAAAATGAGTCAGAAATTGCGTCAGAAAGTTTTGCGTTGTTGGACATTTTCAGAAACAATAAGAAAAGAATGTCGCTGCCTCTTGGACTTTTTAAAGAACGTTTAGAAGAAAAGTACTCTTCTAGACACTGTAAGAAATTTCTTATAAATATGATTTTTGAAATAATATTGTTCTAAATATGACGTAAATTTCCTATGGCATGCTTTTTGCACGTAACAAATTAATTATTTTAAAGTTTTCTTTCTTTTTTAAGGCTGTTATCAAATCCAAAAAGGCAACTTTATGACATAGGATTTAATTTATTTTTGTTCGGAAATGCATGAATCTAGCAGGTGGTGTTGTTCAATAACTATGTCATAGAGCTGTTTTTCCGTGTTTTTGCAAACGCAATAGATCTTTTCAGAATATAGTGTCAAAGTGGGCGTTTTGAACCGAATTTCTGCGCGAAAGGAGAAAAAACATTCAAGAAGGAATGAAAAACGTGTTTGTCACGTGATCATAATCGCTCATAACTCAATAGGTAATTGATTGATCAGAAAATGGAAAGCACAGTTCGATTCCAAATTGCTTTCATGGTCAGGCTTTCCAATTTTATATCTTTCCGTTAAAAAATGAATTTGTAAATGCGTCAAAACGTTTTGCGCTTGTTGAGCAGAGCAGTTGAGAACAACCTTAATATTTACGTGTAATTATTTTTCAGTTGAACAAATTTTGAAGTGTATGACTTTTAGGCTTTTTAAATATGACGTAATTTACATTATTATAATATTTTTCGTACGTAATATTTTTAAGTTTTCATTCTCTTTCAATAGTCACGTGTAAATATATTTTTCAATTTGAGAAATGTTTGGAAATACTAATATTTGCTCTTTTTTTTAACGGGGCAACACAATGATGGAATATGGAACATCAGTGTAGCACCAGAGAATCAATTGACACAGCTAAATTTTAATAATATTCTTCGTCTTATTTCAAAACAGAATTTCCGAGTTTTTTTCAATGCAAATAATAGTATTAAAATTTAGTGCTAACAATCGCTCAACAGCTGCTCCAATTGTTCCATTATTGGACAACATCAGGTAAAAAAAAAATTCTTTTTTGAAATAAATCGTTATTCCTATTTAAAAAATGATTTTTTTCATTTTTTTTTAGGTCTCAAAAAATTAGACAAATTTAAAAATCGAGTACACACCGCAATCTAATTACTTTACCTACAAAAGATGGTTAAATTGCTATGCATATTTTTATATACTATAAAACTCTGAGCTATTTTGACCTATTTAAACGTTATATAGTGCTTAAAATAATTCATCGATTAAACTGACAGCTTCAGTGTGTTTACCATACATTTCTCTATATAACTCTAGTCTTCATATTTATATGCGAGTTTTGTAAATATAAACGAAGGAAAAGCCCGCTCAATACTAATTTAACTATGGCAGTTGCGGTGACAACATTATTTATTTAATTTTAAGAGATGTAATTTTAACCAAACCGTTATGGCGTGAGAATAAAATCTAACAACAGTTTTTCCCTTGGCTTTTTCTTTTATATGTACATAACTCTCATTCAAATACACCAACATTTACTTTGACTAATTCTAACTTGGTGTGAACGTCACGATAAAAACTATTTTCTGCATAATTTTTGCTTCGGCTATATAAACAGTACAAACTGGGTTTCGATTATTGATGAAGCAAGTTTTACATTTCACACACAATGAGAACTGAAAGGAAGAGAAGAAACTGGATGCGATTTGTGACATACAGTAAAACCTCCCTAAATCGACCACATTCCTTTCCAATAAAAATTGGTCGCTACGAGAGGTGGTCTCTTAATGGAGGTCATGTTTAAATCTAGATTTTTAACTGTTGAAAAAATGTAACAATAAATTTTGCTAAAACTTATTTTTCACATTAGGAAAAAATATGAAAATTTAAGTGTCAAGAGAAAAGTTAATTACATAAGTTAATTACAGCAGAATTTAAAAAATGAATACATTGACGTTTGCTTTGATTTTACGGTTTTATCTTTCATAACTTTTATTTCTAATTCCTATCGAATTCTTCAATAAATGCAATTTTTTTGAACAGGAACAAATTATGACGATTTCATTCATTTATTTCTTTGAGTATTTCCTGACAGAATAGGGCAGGGGAGTTTATGGACCGTCATTCTTAATTTGACATAAGAGTTAATTCATTGCCTAGAAAGGCTCAAGGTGTTTAAACACTTAAAAGTTACCAGAATAAAAAAAAAATTCTAAACTTAGCTTAGAAGTTTGATGAATATTGCGCTCTCCGGAATTATTTTTCTAATAAAACCATCCTCAAGCGACCAGAAAAAAACGGAATTTGTTTCATTTTCTTCAAAGAAATTGGTCGCTCATGGAGTGAGTTCAACTGGGATGGTCTCTGAATGGAGGTAAAATTAGTATTGAGCCTATGGGAAAAATTTTCGTTCCATGAAAAAATGGTCGTTCAGGGAGGTGGTCGCACAGGGGGATTTCACTGTACTTCCCACCTATCTATAATTATTTCAGCATATCTCTCTATAATTATTTCAGCAGCAGGAACAGGAACAAAATCTTTGAACTCTTTTTATTGCAAACACCTGCATTTGTTTACATTCTGAGCAGGCTACAAAAGGAAATTGGCTACCAGGCTGTCATTTTGTTTTGTTTTATGACCGAATTGACACAGCTACGCCTGTGGGGGGTTTCCAAGGGCATGAACGTATTTTTTGGAATGCCATTGAATGGGACAGAACAGGGTGTGGGTTTCACATTTCTCCCAATACAAGAGATAAGATATTTATTTGGTAGTTCTGATAACCGTTCTGATGGTTTTTAGAGCTGGAAAGTTTTTAGCAGAAAATAATTAAGATGGGGAAATGTAAGGGATCATACAGGAGTCGCATAGTGTCAACATTTAGTTCTGAACCCCTCGGTTTATGAAAGGCTCCTATCGGCTCCTATTCTTATAAATAAAGGGCGAAAACATTTTAACATTCTTTAGAGGCGTTTAAAACGAATTAAGTCTATTCTTAAATTCAGACTTACTATTTCTGACACATTTCTGAATTTATTTTTAAGGCTGTTCTCAATTGCTCTGCTCAACAAGCGCAAATTGTTCTGACACATTTACAAATTCATTTTTTAACGGAAATATATAAAATTGGAAGGCCAGACTATGGAAGCGATTTGGAATCGAACTGTGTTTTCCATTTTTTGATAAATAGTTTATCTATCCAGTTATAAGCGATTTTGATCACATGTCAAAGACGTTTTCCGCGTATCCTTGAGAGGTTATTCTTCTTTCGCGCAGAAATTATGTTCAAAACGCCCATTTTGACACTATTTTCTAAAGATCTATTGTGTTCTAAAAAAACGAAAAAAAAAACAGTTAGATTACACAGTTTCTGAACAACAACACCTAGTTTCGTGCATTTCTGAACAAAAATAAATTAAAACTTATGTCATAAAGTTGCCCTTTTGGATTTGAGAAGAGCCTTAAGGCGGTTATCAAAAAAACCTATTTCCTCGCTTACTACTGCGGCATTTTCCAACACATTTACGAACTCATTTTTAATAGCAAAAGCATGTCACTTTCAGGACTCACTGTTGAAGTGGTTTGGAATCGAATAGCGTTTTTCATTTTTCTATAAATGAAGTACTTAGCTAGTTATAAGTTATTTTGGTCGTTTGACGACAGGTGTTTTACCTTTTCAGCGCTGCCGCGACCCAAAATTTGCTCCAAAACGCCATCTTTGACAGTATTTTCTGAAAAATCTTCTGCCTCTCCCAAAAAATTTAAAATGCTATTCAATCACATAGTTTCTCAATAAGAACACCGGCCAATTTCAAGCGTTTCTGAATAAAAGTGAATTCAGAAATGTATCAGGAAGCAGCTCATTTGGATTTGAGAACTGCCTTAAATTCATAAGCACGTGACATTGGCAAATGCCCTTATTCAGAATTCAGGGTGTTCTCAAATCCAAAATGGCAACTTTATGACATAAGTTTTAATTTATTTTTGTTCGCAAAATACATGAAACTAGCAGGTGTTGTTGTTCAGAAACCATGTAATCGAACTGCTTTTTTGCAAACGCAGTAGATCTTTCAGAAAATAGTGTCAAAGTGGGCGTTTTGAACCAAATTTCCGTGCGAAAGATGAATAACCACTCAAGAAAAGAGGAAAAACGTTTTTGTCACGTAATCCAAATCGCTTATAATTCAATAGGTGAACTGTTAGGCGGAAAAAAGCGCACCCTTTTACAAATCACAATAAGTCTGATAATAATACACAGGGTTAACCTCAGAATATAAATACCAGATTGAGATGATTTTTGAAATCTGGCGTCTTGCTCCCTCGGTACGGCGAGGCGGTGGGGGGGGGGGGGGGGGGCTTTAAAAAGTATCTCAAAATCTGCATTGCCTCGATGATAAAATTTTTTAAGGTACGGAGAATCAGAATATAAACATCGGGTACTTATATATACAGTGAAACCTCCCTGTGTGACCACCTCCCTGAACGACCATTTTTTTCATGGAACGAAATTTATTCCTATAGGCTTAATACTAATTTTACCTCCATTCAGAGACCATCCCAGTTGAACTCCCTCCATGAACGGCCAATTTTTTTAAAGAAAATGAAACAAATTCCGTTTTTTCCAGGTCGCTTGAAGAAGGTTTTATTCAGAAAATAATTCCGGAGAGCGCATTATTCATGAAACTTCTAAACTAAGTTTAGATTTTTTTTAAATTCCGGTAACTTTTAAGTGTTTAAACCTCTTTCTGCCTTTTTAGGCAATGGATTTTACTCTGATGACAAATTAGGAATGACAGTCGATAAACTCCCTTGCCCTATTCTGTCAGGAAACTCTCAAAGAAATAGATAAATTAATGATATCGTCATTATTTGTTTCCGTCCAAAAAAATTGCATTTATTTACTGAACTTCGAAAAGAAATAAAAGTTATAAAAGATAAAACCGTAAAACCAAAGCAAAGGTCAATGTATTCATTTTTAAACTCTACAGTAATTAACTTATGTAATTAACTTTTGTTTTGATACTTAAAGTTTTATATTTTTCCTAATGTGAAAAAAAAAAAATTAGTAACGTAAATTGTTACCTTTTTTCAACAATTAAAATCTATATTTAAACAGGACATCCATTAAGAGGCCACCTCTCGGAGCGACCCATTTTTATTGGAACGAAACGTGGTCCCTTTAGGGAGGTTTTATTGTATATATATATATATATATATATTTAGTCTCCCTTATCCTTCTGGAGTACGGTTGTTTGTGTGTAGGGGGGAATCTACAAAATCCGAATCTATTACGGCTTTAGACGATAAAATTTTGGATCAGGATAAAATCAGGATGTTTTCTAAGTATATAAACATCAAATTGGATGAGTTTCTTTTAATTTGGCCCTTTCCCTCCTCCTTGGCGGGGGGGGGGGGGGGTACAAAAATCTATGATTACCTTCCTCATAAAACTGTACAAGAGTCCATTATCATTTTATATAACTGCCCCCCCCCCCACACACACACACTAAATTTTATAAAAAACTGAATGTAAGACCCGAGAATTTTAAATTGTTATAACCAGTGATCAAATTGTCACAACGTTTGTTCTTTTAAGGGTCTCAAATCCAAAGGGGCAACTTTCTGACATAAATTTTAATTTATTTTTGTTCAAAATGCATGAAACTTGCTGGTGTTGTTGTTCAGAAACTATGTAATTGAGCTGTTTTTTTTTTTTATTTTTCTGGAAATGCAATATAGAACTTTCAGAAAATAATGTCAAAGTGGGCGTTTGGAACCGAATTTCCGAGGAAGGAAGAAAGAGTCTCAAGAGCGGGCGAAAAACGGGTTTGTCACGTGATGAAAATCCCTTATAACTCAATAGGTAACTGATTGATCTAAACTCTAAATTTCTTAAATTAATTCTAAATTTTTAAAACTTTGTAAAAAAGCATTAAAATCTAAGATGAAGATAATTTGTAAAGATTCTATGGGTATTTTGTCTGATGAATAAACGAAAAATGCTTTAAATACGTATTTACATAAACTTAAATGATTATGTTTGTTAAAAAATAAGTACAACCAGTTTGTAAAAAGGAAATTCTTATGGGGCATAAAATGCATTCAATTTAAAAATGATATTTCAAGCTAATGCAGCTATTTTATGAATTTCAAATATAACTTCAGATATAACTGGTCATTCTCATGTTATTTTGTATGCACAAATTAATGGTTGTAAATCATTTCCATAATTTGTTTTAATTAGCATGAACATACAGGCATGTAAGTTTTGATTTATGGTATTAACAGTAATTTTTACACACATAAGTTGAAATGCAAAAAATCTTGCCATGATATTTGTTTGATATGTTATTTGTGTTAACTCAACTGATGAAATTACTTATTTGCAGTTTATATTATTTTTTTATTATATTAATTACAATTTTATTAATCAAAACATAAAATGATAATATTCTAACTAGAGAGTTAATTTTTTAATAACTATCAATTTAAACAGTATTAACAATTTAATATTAAATGCAGTTATTAATAATTTTAAAATATGTAAATGTCTGCACCCGCACACACACACACTGTGCCTTATTAGATAGAAATCTTTAAAAATGGCTATTTAAGTTGGCGGTTATGGCTATTTAAGGTGTCCGTGTCCCACAATAGAGACTGACCTTGGAAAACGGTAATGATTCTCCCCCGGATTCTCCTCACAGGAAGTGATTTAAAAGATAGAAAGCAAAGGCATAGGCATGATACTTTGAAATTTTTTATTGTAATGAATCTTTTTATCTATTTGTAAAGTTTCATGCATTTGGTTCAGTTTTCCTTTTAAATTTTCCAGCTGCGAGACATTTTTATACAAATTTCATAATATATATATATATACATTCTTGTGTCAAACGTCAAACAGTTTCGGCCCTGGATATAACTGAATCAAAAGTTTTATTAAATTCCGCCCATTAGTTCTTGAGATAGAGCAACCACAAAATTTGTGTCACATGCACACAGACAGACATTTTCTAAAAACAGTCAAATCGTGTTCTGGACCTGCATGTTTGTTTTTTATTAAACAAACCAATAATTAGAATTTTTATGTTTCCAGTTTCAAAATTTTTCTTTGGAAAGGAATTTTTTATGCATAATTTTCATTATCATTATTATGCACATTGTGGTACATGTATTATACACACTGTAGTTGAAAGTTGGAAGAATTTGTTTCAAGTTGGGAAATTTTCGAATTCTCCCCTCCCCGAAAAAATATCTGTAGCTACGCCCCTGCGAACCCTATAGAAACAACACACATTTTATTAAATAATTTTCTGGTTCAAAAAACTTTATTTGATCTGGGATAAAACTCCAACAGGATGGCAGTTATTCTGTTATAGATACTCAAAGATTTTTTTTTATATATATAAGGATTTATTTTCGGAGGAGTGGAGGGGGGGGGGGGGGGGGGTAGGGGGCGCCAACTGAAATTCTGCACACAGGCGCTGGACACTGTTGGCGCGCCCCTGACAATAATCCTGAAAAAAGTACTGCAACTAAAATACGGGGAATAAAGTACAATCTGACAATCTTAAAAATAACGTTTATTGCCATTTATTATTTTTTACCTAATTTTCAATCTTTGCAGTATACTACTAAACAAAATTGTCATTTATTGGGTCAATCAGAATAGAGAGTGCCTTTGGGCTTTAATTTACAATTTCACGAGAAAAGAAATTGGCCACCTGTAAGCCAAATAACTGAATAACAACGACAACACTCAAAATTTATTGCGCTGCACAAGTGTTGAGCGGAAATGACCGTTCCCACGGCAACATCACAAGCACCGGTGATAACATCCCCGACTCCGATCCAGGGGTGTGGGAGGTGATGCCTGCTGCACACTCCTTCAGTTCAGATAGTTTGTGATAACCTTTGGTCAAATATTGGATTACATGCAGGTGTTGCTTATTACAAAAAATTAAATGGCCCTGTCGGTTTTCCCCCCTTTCCTGAACGATCTGGGTAGGTATTCAAGTTTTCTGCATTGGTCATTGGTCACTATGTATGTTTATTGCCCTCCTAGAGTGCTAGAGAGTTGTTTTCCTCTTTTTCTATTCCAAAAGATGTAACCCACTTATCGTTGTCTTTTTTTTTCTCCTTTTTTTGGCCAGAGGCTTCCTTTTTAAAGAAAAGGATATTGGATCCATAACATCTGCATTTTAGGATAGAAGTACACTGGTTGTAGGGGATAGGACTGTTTAATTGACATGACTCACTGATTTATGACTGACACTGGGAAGAAATATTGGATGCGCCAGTGGCCTATCTCTTCATCTAAAAGCAGGGAAGGCGAGTTAAATAAATGCCAAATGCTATTTTTAAAGCTGGATGAATGTTTAATTGCTTAGGACTTAATAGGGCAACTTTTCTTTTAAGGCTGTTGGTCACTTGCAGAAAATATCACGTTCGGCTGAGAGAGTAGTTTGTTCCTACCCCCCTTACAAGCTGTCAAGAAGCATTTATCCTTAATTGCCGTGAAGTCCAACTGTCCAACATCTTATCAGCTGTCTGTTGACAAAAATTTATGAGCCAGTGGGGATAGGGACTTTTCTAGCAGCCCATATTCTAGCAGTCATTTTCGTTAGATAGAAGGGGCACATTACTTCAATTTACAGAATGCTTTGGCAGTTTTTAAAATAGTCGAGATCACTTTGAACAATTTTACTCTTATTATTATTATTATTATTATTATTATTATTACAGCGACGCAACCGTCGCTGTTTCATGTAAGTTAAAATAGAATAATTACGACTTTTATAAATGCATAAATTTTAGCAAATGTTTCATGAAAATGAAATATGACAATAAAAAGTGATTCAGTATAGTTTTTCTGGCTAAAATGATTTACATGTTTCACCTTTACTTATTTATATCGTGTTTATTATATTATCATCTTTGCCTTCAAATTTAACCATTGTAAATTTTAAACGATTAAATAATAAACATATTGTTTATGACTCGTTCTGCAAATTTAATTACGTAATATTCAAAGTTTCTGAATTTCTTCTTTTGTTTATGTAAAGCAACATTAATTTACTACTGAAAAGTCAAAACACAATCTATTATAATTAATTACTACAACATGTATTTAAATAAAAGACTGTTTATAGATAAAAATATTATTATAGGTCATTATGTAAAGAAAATATGGACAGAGAGTGGCGATTTTATTCTATTAGTTACACACAGTGATATGGGATAGGTAAATACGCAGGTATTACCTGGAGTATGCACCTGGGTATTTATCCGAGCCTTGGGTAAATACCCAAAAATTGGGTATTTTCATAGTTCACTGTAAAAAAATATAATCCTGTAAAATATTTTTAATGACAGGGGAATATGTCGCACATTGGAACATCCCATCAAAATATATTTATTTTACCTGTTTTAATTTCATATTTGTACTCATCAATAGCAGTATTTTAAAGAATACTTTCAACCATAAATCCTGTGCTCAAATCAAAACTTATTCATTATGTTGTGTTTAACAATCAAAAGTATTTTTTTATGCTTAGATATTTTGATAATAATGATAAGAATTAGAGAGGAGAAATTGTTGTAGTGTAAGGCACTCATTTATTGCTAATTTTATTCGAAATATGCCTTTTTTATCAGGGCTGGAAATGGAAAAATATACGAACCGAAACGGTAGGCGGAAAAAAGCGCACCGGAAAAAAGCGCACGGAAAAAAGCGCCCCGGAAAAAAGCGCACCTTTTTACAAATCACATATTAAATAAGTCTGATAATAATGCACAGGGTTAACCTCAGAATATAAACACCCGATTGAGATGATTTTTTGAAATCTGGCGTCTTGCTCCCTCGGTACGGAGAGGCTGTGGGGGGGGGGGGGTCTTTAAAAGGTATCTCAAAACCTGCATTGCCTCGATGATGATAAAATTTTGTAAGGTATGCAGAATCAGAATATAAACATCAGGTACTTATATATACAGTGAAACCTCCCTGTGTGACCACCTCCATTAAGCGACCAACTCCCTGAACGGCCATTTTTTCATGGAACGAAATTTATTCCCATAGGCTCTATACTAATTTTACCTCCATTCAGAGACCATCCCAGTTGAACTCCCTCCATAAGCGACCAATTTTTTTTAAAGAAAATGAAACAGATTTTGTAAGGTATGCAGAATCAGAATATAAACATCAGGTACTAATATATGTACAGTGAAACCTCCCTGTGTGACCACCTCCATTAAGCGATCACCTCCCTGAACGACCATTTTTTTCATGGAACGAAATTTATTCCCATAAGCTCATTACTAATTTTACCTCCATTCAGAGACCATCCCAGTTGAACTCCCTCCTTGAGCGACCAATTTTTTTTAAAAAATGAAAGAAATTCTGTTTTTTCCAGGTCGCTTGAAGAAGGTTTTATTAAGGAAATAATTCCGGAGAGCGCATTATTCATCAGGCGGTGGGGGGGGGGGGGGGCTTTAAAAGGTATCTCAAAACCTGCATTGCCTCGATGATAAAATTTTGTAAGGTACGCAGAATCAGAATATAAACATCAGTTACTTACATATACAGCGAAACCTCCCTGTGTGACCACTTCCCTGAACGACCAGTTTTTCATGGAACGGAATTTATTCCCATAGGCTCAATACTGATTTTACCTCCATTTAGAGACCATCCCAGTGGAACTCCCTCCATGAGCGACCAATTTTTTTAAAAAGCAAATGTAACAAATTCCGTTTTTTCCAGGTCGCTTGAAGAAGGTTTTATTAAGAAAATAATTCCGGAGAGCGCATTATTCATCAAACTTCTAAACTAAGTTTAGATTATTTTTAATTCCGGTAACCTTTAAATGTTTAAACCCCTTTGTGCCTTTTTAGGCAATGAATTTAACTCTGATGACAAATTAGGAATGACAGTCGATAAACTCCCTTGCCCTATTCTGTCAGGAAACTCTCAAAGAAATAGATAAATTAATGATATAGTCATTATTTGTTTCCGTACAAAAACATTGCATTTATTTACTGAACTTCGAAAAGAAATAAAAGTTATAAAATATAAAACCGTAAAATCAAAGCAAAGGTCAATGTATTCATTTTTTAAACTCTACAGTAATTAACTTATGTAATTAACTTTTGTTTTGATACTTAAAGTTTTATATTTTTTCCTAATGTGAAAATTAAATTTTAGTAGCGTTAATTGTTACCTTTTTCCAACAATTAAAATCTAGATTTAAACAGGACCTCCATTAAGAGGCCAAGTCTCGGAGCGACCCATTTTTATTGGAACGGAACGTGGTCGCTTTTTGAGAGGTTTTACTGTATACATATATATATATATATTTAGTCTCCCCTATCCTTCTGGAGTACGGCTGTGGGTGTGTAGGGGGGGGGGATCTACAAAATCCGAATCTATTACGGTTTTAGACGATAAAATTTTGGATCAGGATAAAATCAGGATGTTTTCTAAGTATATAAACATCTAATTGGATGAGTTTCCTTTAATGTGGCCCTTTCCCTTCTACTTGGGGGGGGGGGGGGGATTACAAAAATCTACGATTACCTTCGTCATAAAACTTTACGAGTCCATTAACATTTTATATAACTTCCGCCCCGCCCCCCTCCACACACACACACACTAAATTTGATAAAAAACTTAATATAAGACCCCCAGTGATCAAATTGTCACAACGGTTTGTTCTTTTAAGGGTGTTCTCAAATCCAAAGGGGCAACTTTCTGACATAACTTTTAATTTATTTTTGTTCGAAAATGCATGAAACTGGCTAGTGTTGTTGTTCAGAAACTATGTAATGGAGCTGTTTTTTCCATATTTTTGCAAATGCAATAGATCTTTCAGAAAATAATGTCAAAGTGGGCGTTTGGAACCGAATTTTCGAGGAAGGAAGAGTCTCAAGAGCGGGCGAAAAACGGGTTTGTCACGTGATCGAAATCCCTTATAACTCAATAGGTAATTGATTGATCTAAATGCTAAATTTCTTAAATTAATTCTAAATTTTTAAAACAGTGTAAAAAAGCATTGAAATCTAAGATGAAAATAATTTGTAAAGTTTCTATGGGTATTTTGTCTGATGAATAAACGAAAAATGCTTTAAATACGTATTTACATAAGCTTAAAAGATTATGTTTGTTAAAAAATAAGTACAACCAGTTTGTAAAAAGCAAATTCTTATCGGGCATAAAATGCATTCGCTTTAAATATGATATTTCAATTTAATGCTGCTATTTTATGGATTTTTAACGCTGAATCAAAAAATTATCTTCACTTTTAACCATTATGTCAAGATTTTTCGCAAATCGTAAATTTCAAGGTAAATAAACTACGAAAAATCTGATACTATAAAATAGATGTAAGACTTTTTTATTCAGTTTAATTTTATTTAATTCAATAATTTATTAGATTTTTTGGCTTATACTGGGTTTCTTACAGCTAAACAGCTCGGTTGTAATAATACGCTCTCCGGAATTATTTTCTTAATAAAACCTTCTTCAAGCGACCTGGAAAAAACGGAATTTCTTTCATTTTTAAAAAAAAAATTGGTCGCTCAAGGAGGGAGTTCAACTGGGATGGTCTCTGAATGGAGGTAAAATTAGTAATGAGCTTATGGGAATAAATTTCGTTCCATGAAAAAAATGGTCGTTCAGGGAGGTGGTCACACAGGGAGGTTTCACTGTATATATATTAGTACCTGATGTTTATATTCTGATTCTGCATACCTTACAAAATCTGTTTCATTTTCTTTAAAAAAAATTGGTCGCTTATGGAGGGAGTTCAACTGGGATGGTCTCTGAATGGAGGTAAAATTAGTATTGAGCCTATGGGAATAAATTTCGTTCCATGAAAAAATGGCCGTTCAGGGAGTTGGTCGCTTAATGGAGGTGGTCACACAGGGAGGTTTCACTGTATATATAAGTACCTGATGTTTATATTCTGATTCTGCATACTTTACAAAATTTTATCATCATCGAGGCAATGCAGGTTTTGAGATACCTTTCAAAGACCCCCCCCCCCCCCCCCCACAGCCTCTCCGTACCGAGGGAGCAAGACGCCAGATTTCAAAAAATCATCTCAATCTGGTGTTTATATTCTGAGGTTAACCCTGTGTATTATTATCAGACTTATTCAATATGTGATTTGTAAAAAGGTGCGCTTTTTTCCGGGGCGCTTTTTTCCGGGTGCGCTTTTTTCCGGGGCGCTTTTTTCCGGGTGCGCTTTTTTCCGGGGCGCTTTTTTCCGGGTGCGCTTTTTTCCGGGGCGCTTTTTTCCGGGGCGCTTTTTTTCGGTGCGCTTTTTTCCGTGATTCAACCGAAACACTATTTTCAAAATTATTGTCGACTAATTTTTTTTTTTTTTTGCAAGTACAGTAAAGTTCCGATTATCTGAGTCCTGCTAACCGAATTTCCGCTTTAGCCGAGTTATTTCCTTCTGATGGACTGATAGCTTCCATTATTATGAAACAGCCATTATAAATGAAGTGTTAGGTGAAGATGAAAGAGCAGCCGTAAAAAGTTAGAACTCTGATTTTCTGGTCAGAATGGGGGAAAAAATGGCCATTTTTTTAAATTTTTTTTTTTATAAATATATTGTAATAACTACTAACCATATCTTCATTGTAAAGAAATTGATGACAATGCAGGTAAAAAATCGAATTTTAAAAGTTTTAGATATAGGAAACCAAAATTACAGCTCCTCGAAGTAGTTTTGAGTTATGTTTAAAAAACTGACCACTTTCAATCTGGTTTGCAACCATTACAGATTGATTTAACATGAGGAATTCCAAACTTGAAACCTGTCTAACTCCAAAACTACTTTGCTGAATTACTTCTCTTTTGATTTCTAATGTAAATATTACCGAAAAAAAAAAATATGTTGACAAAATTATGTGTTCGAATTGAAAATTTCAGAGTTTAGTCCAATTTCACTACTAAGACGACACCAAAACTTATCTTTAAGATATAATTTCCAGATAATGGCTATTTTTCTTTATTTCAGGGACAATTTGATGATTAAAATGTATAAGGTGTTTATCTCACTCACTCATTCTCTCCCTCTTTTTTTTTTTTTTTTTTTTTTTTTTTTTTTTTTTTTTTTCCGACTGTACATTTTAGAGGCAAGAACTTTGAAATGGATGAATAAAGTAATTCTTCAGTTATTTCTCTATTCAATCAAATGATATAATATTAAATATACTAGATACAACATACATGCAGCAATACATGCGATATATATATGATTCACAAAGACAAAATATCAAAGTATTATTAATACATGTATACAAATGAGGGGGAAAGTATTATCAAATGATTATATATAGTATTTCGCATGTTAAGTACACCCCTGCCCTCCCCCTCAACCTTGCTCCCACCAAAAATATTCATAACAATATTAACTGAAAGGGAAATAAAAATAATAATAGGTTTGTGCTGCATATTTAAATTTTCAAATAATATTCATTTTTTAAATTATGTGATTGTAAATTCAGATTAAAAAGATGCAGAATGCTTGTCAAAAAATTATTATTATTATTATTATTTTATGTTTTTCCCCGAAGCTTATTATTACACCTTCTTAGGAATATAAAAATTTTGTTATAGAACAAAAAACTATAATTTCTGTATTAATTCTGCATTGACATAGTTGCATCCGAATGTAAATATTACCCGATCTGTCTTTTTTCTTACAGATCATTTACACTGGCCTCCAAAAGTTAAGGTACAGGGACTGGATGCTTTCGGTTGCACACGTTTTGTCGAATATCTACAAAAATTATTGGCGAATTGTTCTTGAACTTCTGGGATGAAAAGAACATGTTTGATTTTATATTTCCCGGTGAATATTTAGTCGGGGGTACAATTAGAGGGCTAATAATAAATTTAATAATAAAATAATATTTGCGATCCCCTATGTAACAGGAAAGGTTCGAAATGGTTTGTCACTGTGGTAAATGACTATTTGGGTCCTGTTCAACGTTTGTATGCATTTGTGTAAGCATAGCACTCATATTCGTGAAGATGTTAACGTTTTTGTGAAAAATTCAAAAGGTTTTTGTTTATAGCATTCAGACTTTTCAACCAAATTTAACACCACTTTCCAAAAACCTGACAAAGAGTAGTAGAAACATTATACTGCAATTAAAACATGAATATATTGAATATTTGATGAGATATGTGCATTTTTATGAGATAATTTTTAACTGCGCATGCGCGGAAGATTTCAAAATTTTTATTTCATAATTTGGTAGTCAGTATTTTGGGGCAACTTCAAAAAAAAGTTCAATCAAATATTGTGAAAACTTAGAAAGATATAGCGAGCTGATTGAAAAGTTGTGGGAAATCCCTTATAATAAAGCTATTTCTAGGAAGCAACTCACTATATCGACCCTATCTTTGTGAATTTTCGCGATATTTGACTGGACTTTTTATATAAGTTGACTTAAATAGCTTACTACCAAATTATGAAATAAAAATTTTGAAATCTTCCGCGCATGCGCAGTTAAAAATTATCTCGTAAAAATGCCCATATCTCATCAAATATTCAATATATTCATGTTTTAATTGCAGTATAATGTTTCTACTACTCTTTGTCAGGATTTTGGAAAGTTGCGTTAAATTTGGTTGAAAACTCTGTATGCTATAAACAAAAACCCTTTGAATTTTTCACAAAAACGTTAACATCTTCACGAATATGAGTGTTATGCTTACACAAATGCATACAAACATTGAACAGGACCCAATTAGCCATTTACCACAGTGACAAACCATTTCCAGCCTTTCCTGTTACATAGGTGATCGCAAATATTATTTTATTATTAAATTTATTATTAGCCCCCTAATTGTACCCCCCGACTAAATCTTCACCGATAAATATAAAATCAAACATGTTCTTTTCATCCCAGAAGTTCAAGAACAATTCGCCAATATTTTTTGTAGATATTCGACAAAACGTGTGCAATCGAAAGCATCCAGTCCCTGTACCTTAACTTTTGGAGGCCAGTGTAAATAAAGCACATTTTTTATGTAGATTAAAACTTAGGATTAAAAGTTATTTAAAAAGCATTAATTACTCAAGATATACCATAGTAGAGTTTTCTCATCCATTAGGAAGATTCATAGATATCTTTCACATATTTTATCAAATTCTTTTCTTTTCTTTTTTTAATTTTGATGATCTTTCAATAAAATTTACACTATTAACAAATATCCAAAATTGCTAAGCTCAATACATATAATTAATTTTCAGTTCATTCTGGCATTGTCATCTATTCAATTTAAAGATACAATATTCAATATAGATCAATATACATGCTGCATAATATATAACTGCAAAAATTTTGCGCAAATTACAAAATTTCAGGAAAAATACATGGGTGATTAAAAAAAAAGGTATCATCTCAGAATTTCATGGCCTTATTTATACATAACAAACATTTTTATAATTTTCTCGCAGAAATTTTTTCCGAAAGATTGCATGAAAAGCAAAACTGATTTATTTGTAATGGTGTACAACAATACATAACGGAATCCATTTATTTATCTTTTTTTATTTATTCATTCTCTATTTTTTTAGAATTTCATTTATTGTTAAAACTATGCTTTGGAATAAAATTTGTCAAGAATATCATAATTGAAATATACTTGGATACATTGAATGATTGCATAATGTTTATTTATACCTACTTTCTAATAAAATAAAGTTCACTTTTTATTACCATACAATTTTTGATCATTGAAATTTTTTCTGTAAAACATGAAAGAAAAACAAAATCTTGATTTAAAAATAATAATAATAAATATCACTGAAAACTGCAGTATTATGTACAAATAAATCCTAGATTATGTATATTACAAATTAAATATTAAATTCAGCATATATCTATCTATATATAATGCTCTTCAAACAATTAAAATACCAGGAATAATGTACTATAACTATATATTATAATACTATATTATAATAATTAGATATTACGAGTTTAGTTTAAACTAAATAATTTATAGTAATATTACCACATAAAAGCTGCAAAAGTATTATTCAAAATACTTCACAAATTCATAAACAAATTTTACAACAAAGAATTTGTTTGTAAAGGGCTGTACATATATAACGTTATCAAATTTAGGGGAATTGTGGACCTCTTGCCCCCTTTACAATATCATACGTTATCATTCCTCGAGCCCCCCCCCCCCCTCCCCCCAATCGTTATCAATGTCTAAGAATTCTTTATATTTTTACAATTTTTTCTTCCTTTTTCTTTTCATACGTTTGCAGCGATATTATACATTTATTATTCACATATTTTACTGATTTTAATGAAGAAAAGTCAATAAAGTACTATTAAACATTAAATAGCTTTGTACCAAAAAACATTTTAAGGAAATATTACATAAAAGTGTTTAATAATAGCTTTTTATTACATAATACATTTTCCTGCACTTGCTCCCTGTATGGGAAAAGAGTAAGCAGAAGTAAGTTCTTATCAACAAAACAACTGGCCAGTATTCTTCCCCATTTTTTTACGAGTAAAAAAACAAGTATAATTTCGAACCTGGTTACTCTAACAACGCATTATATGCTCATATGGCAGAAGAGTAGGAATGCCAAACGTTGGTATATTCCATATTTTAGAATAAAATTATTTTATAATTATTTAATTTGTTTTAGTAACAACTTTGTACTTTCATAAAGATAGATAGCGGACTAAGCAAAAAGTTAAAAGACTATTTTGATGAAAAAAAAAAAAAAAAAAAAACTTGGATAAAAAATGATAAAGATTATCAAAAAACAACACCTCCTACAGGTACCTTACGATATCTCCAGCGGCAGTAACAACGTGACACGGCGACATAGTCGCGGACAAAAATAATCTTTTGCGGACAATTATTGTGTGCACTAATGAAATCAATTTAAAAAAGTGTCCGCAACTTTTGGACAATTTTTTCCCGCGAATGAAACGTCAATTTTGGCAAAATATCGCATAAAAATTTTGAATTTTGGCAAAAGATCGCGCAAAAATCGTGAATTTTGGCGTTAGATCGCGTAAAAAGCGCGAATTTCGCCAAAAGATCGCGTAGAAAGTGCGAATTTCGTCAAACGATCGTATAAAAAGCGTAAATTTCCCCAAAGGATCGCGTAAAAAGAATGAATTTTGGCAAAAAATCGTGTAAAAAGCGTGAATTTCGGCAAAAGATAGCGCAAAAAGCGCAAATTTCGGCAAAATATCGTGTTAATGGCGTGAATTTTGGCAAAAGATCGCATAAAAAGTGAATTTCAGCAAAATATCGTGTAAAAAACGCGATTTTGGCAAAAGATTGCGTAAAAAGCGCGAATTTCGGCCAAAGATCGCGTAAAAAGCGCAAATTTTAGCAAAAGATCGTGTTAATGGCGTAAATTTCG
This sequence comes from Maratus speciosus, assembly GCA_963932465.1. Taxonomy (NCBI): domain Eukaryota; kingdom Metazoa; phylum Arthropoda; class Arachnida; order Araneae; family Salticidae; genus Maratus; species Maratus speciosus. The sequence goes on from OZ010787.1 coordinate 614,916,367, forward strand.
GCAAAAGATCGGGTAAAAAACGCGAATTTTGGCAAAAAAAAATCGCCTAAAAAGCGCAAATTTCTGTAAAAGATCGCGTAAAAATCGCGAATTTCGGTAAAAGATAGTGAAACAAACGCAAATTTCGTCAAATAATCGTGAAATAAACGCACATTTCGTCAAGGGATCGTGAAACAAACGCGAATTTTGTCAAAGGATTGCGAACAAAACGCAAATTTCGTTAAAGGATCGCGGACACAATGCAAATTCCATCAAAAGATCGCGGAAAATGCGAATTACGTCAGAGGATCATGAAAAAACACAACTTTCATCAAAAGATCACGGAAAGTACGAATTTCGTCAAAGAATCGCGGAACAAACGCGAATTTCGTCATAGGATTATGGAAAAAACGCGAATATTGTCAAAAGATCGCAAAAAATCCCCTCAAATTTCGTCCAAAAATATCGGGAAAAACGCGAAATTTGTCAAAAAGCCATGGAAAAAACGTGAATTTCACCGAAGAATTACAAAAAAAAAAAAAAAAAAAAAAAAAATAATAATAATAATAATAATAATAATAATAATTTCCTCAAAAGGGCGCAGAATAGAAAAATTCGAATTTTGTCAAGGAATTATGGAAAAAAACAAATTTCGTCCAAAAATTGCGGCAAAAAAGAGAAATTCATCATAAAGCCGTCAAAAAAAATGTGAATATCACCAAAAAATTACAAAAAATAATAATAATAATAATAATAATAATTTCCTCAAAAGACCGCAGAAAAAAATGCGAATTTTGTTAAGGGATCGCGGAAAAAACGGAAAATTCGTCAAAGGGTCGGGGAAAAAACGCGAATTTCATCAGAAGTGCGCGAAAAAACACAAGTTTTGTCAAAGGATTGGAAAAAAATTTTTTTTCATTCAAGGGTTTTAGAAAAAACTCAGTGCTTTTTGCGCTTGAGGCCTCTGAAGCTTCCAAAGGTTTTTAAAAGCATCGTTATTGCCTATGTGTGGTTCTGCTTATCGTCCACTCTTTAGAAATTCTACAAGAAGTTGGATGATGAAAAGTTATAAGCATAATTAATGAGAATGCATCATGCTTACCATGTTTTAAAAAGAATGATAAAAAATTCCTAGTTTAATTTATTATTTATTCATTAAAATGATAAGCAAAATTTGCAGACAGATTATGAAATTTTAAAAGCTTGTCGCAGACAGCTACAAAACTTTCTGCCACTGGGACGATATCAAATGCCAGAGTCCCCCTCCTTCTAAAGTGATATCGTTATATATGTACAGCCCCTAAGATATTTACGTATTTTTTTAATTCTCGATTATATAACAGCAAAATTTCAGATAGAAAATAAAACAAACAAAATATAAAAGGAAATATATGGAGCGTAACAGATGAAAAATGTATGCTTTGAACACTAAATTCATTTACAAAATCGACATATATCATATACATTTTGATTATACATAAAAATTAAATTTTTTTCTTACTTACATAAGTAGATAACTTAATCGTACATATTGCATCTTTCATAAAATTTTAAAATGCTCAAAAAGGAAACAAAAAAGAAAAAAGTTGAGTGTGATAGCCTGAATCAGCATATACAGTGTGTTCACTATCGACGAGCTGCATAGCACCTCCCGTGTACGCAGCCGAAGGCACTGGGTCCTCCACCATGATGGTCGTTTGTAAAGATTTTCGTTTTAAAATATAAAATCCTTCAACACTGATTTTGGCATGTTTGAAATAATTATCATGGCCCAAGGCAACAACTGGCAGGTCAGCGAATACATAATAATTAATCAAAATTTATTTTTGTAAATCGCACACACTTTATATATGTATATTCAATTAAAAAATAAATATCAGAGTATAATTTTAGTACTAAAAGAAAAAATAATAAATAAATAATAGGAAAGAAAAATCATGCACCAAGCATAGATTATAAAACACTTTCCAACACTTCCAAAATGCTTTATCAAAACTTCGCCGTTTAATAATGTAAATAAGATGATAACCAAGAAAACATTTTAGAAACAGCGCATTTGAAAATCGGATATCTGTAATTACCGCCCACAGTCGGAAAGGTACTTTAATTCGTCTCTGCAGCTCTGTATATGACCCATATATCTGTTACATATTCTACACAGTCTGCTAAAATTTAGTATAATAAGAAAACGCATAACACAGTTAAAAATTCACTACCAATAGGCAGAAACGTACTTGAATTCTTTTGTACAGCCCTGTATATTACATATATATTTTTATGCGCGTAATATATAAAGCTGAAATTTAATTCAGGCAAAATCACTCTTAAAACTCGTCACTCCTCATTTTTATTTATTTATTTATTTATTTTTCTACTCTCCCACTATATCCCTACCCCTTCCAAAATGTTTACCCCACACCCCTCCTTTCCTTTTCTTCCTGCACACTGAGTTTGAAATACTATATTATTTTGAAATAACGAATTGTAAACAGTCTTCTAAAAATCTACTGCTACATGCCGGAACTCCTCGCCATTTGAATTGAATGCGCAAATACTGTATTTAAGAAATTGCTACCCTATACTAACCCTTTCGGGACGGGTGATGCATATATGCATCATCAAAAGGTTCAGTTCATGTGGAATCTGTTTTTTTCATTAATAAATTATTTTTTTGTCCTTTTTAATTACAGTATTGTTTGGTATTTTACAAGTAAAGGGAACTATTTTAAAAAAAGCGGTGCCATCCAAATAAAATTTGTGCAAGGGATGCCGTCTCGAAAGGACTAAAAAAAGGCTTTTGATTCTTGAGGTATTTTGTTTTGATTCTTGAAACTCCTTGATTTATATTTAAAGAAACGAATACTAATTCTAAATTAATACTTTGACATAGGTGAAAAACTTTAATTCACCTTTTTAAAAAATATTTTGTGAAAAAAAAAGAAAAAAAAAAGAAAGAAAAAAAAGAAAAAACATAAGCAGTTTAAATTAAAATTATTACTCTAAAAATAAGAGTAATGAGAATTAAGATTTTTTTTATTGTTAAATGCAATTTGATGTATTTTTCCGTTATAACTTAGCTACATAGCTAATATAAATAATCTAAAATTGAATATAAGAACTTAAAACGTGAACAATTATGAAAAACTATAATAAAACTTATTGGAAAATTATTGAAATGAACTACATAAAGATTTAAAATATTCAGTTTAAAAGCATGGAAAGAAATTTTGGTTATAAAATTACGATTCCTGAAAATTAAATGCACTTCCAAGCAGGGCCCGACCTCTGAAGCTATGGGAAGTACAGCTTCATTTCGGTGCCCCCTAGAAGGGTTATACCAGAAGGGTTTTCTAAATTGTAACTCACCAATGCTATAAATATTACACCAAAGAGTGGCTTATTTGAGTGCACATATAGCTATAAAAGGTTTAAATTAAAATTAAACACATATAGCTAATAAAACAACTTTTTATATTCTCTTATATATACTATGAACAGGAAAATTGGACGCAATCAAGAAAAATATGGAAAAATAATTTTGCATAGTATTGACATAAAAATGTTAAATTCATCATGTATGCTCAATATAAAATATCAATATTTTGAAATATTTCTTTCAATTTTAGCAGTAGTTTAAGTTACTAATATTTTATGTTGTGCATACAAATCAAGTTCAATATTGTTCAAATTCAATGTGTGAAATAAACATACATCTAAAATAATGGACAAACTGAAGAATTGTGATCATGTGGTTTAAACTACTGGTGTATTATGTATATGAAAAATTAATGTGTTATGAAAGATATTTTCATGAAACACTTATAAATACACACACGCGCGCATTACAAACACACACACATGTATATATATATATACAATTTTTGAATGGAATTAATTTAATATAACATTTGGGGCCCCCTGTTTTCTCAATTTCGAGTCCCTTCAAAATTTTCTGAGGGAAGCAGAAGCTAAACGTGCCTGTTCGATAATCAAGACCTGCTAAATTGACTTTGAAAACTTCTATATCTCTTACCTATTTCTACCCCCTTTAACTATTCCCCCGACCCAACTTTTATTACCCTGGAGTCCGAGCAAACGTGGCGGGGTGTCCCTCTCCATGGAGTGATGGATTGTCTCGTGGGGGTAGGCAATGGACTGATCAGAATATACATATATGCATTTTGTTTTAATTATAGCTCCCTCCCTAATTAATTGAAATGAAATATCTTTATATCAATGGATAAATTAGAAACTGAACATTTTTTCGTATTTTTTTAAATTTCCAAACGACCTAATAGAACTGCCAGAATTTACAGTTTAATGAGAGGTAGAAAATTTTTTGGTCATGCTCCGAGTATTTCACGTAAAATCAAATATTTAAAATTATTTTTAATATAAAATGAAAACTAGGATGAATAGCGGCAAGTTTTAAGAATTGCATACAGAAAACAAAATTCAAAAATCTTAATTTTTTCATGAGATATCCTTAGAAAAGTGAGAAAAAATATTCCCATAGGTTTACATGGAGAACGAAAAATGGGATTGTAATTGATCAGCACCCTTAAGGACTTGTGACATTCTAAGTTCGTGTCATGTGTAATGATACGGACTTGTATCATTCTTTTTTTTTTATTTAAAATAGATATCCAAGGGATATCTATCCCAAGATATTAAAAGTTGTAATTCGAATTTAAAAAAAAAAAAACTGTAATGTGATAATGTTAATTTTTCTTTTACGATTTGTTCCATATTTTTTTTATATAAAACTAGGATTCTCTGCCCCCACGAGCTTCGCTCGTCAACCCCCGCTCAGACACCACAAACTCTAAAAGCACGTTAATATGATCGGCTTACAAATTTTTTCGGAAGAATGAATTATAATTAAAATAACAGTGGAGGTCTCCCTGCTGACGGGTTGTTTTCGTCTTTGATTAAACCAGATCAGTGAAACGTGTAAAACTAAGATAATAACTATAAAATGAATTAAGTAAACAGAGTCTTTGTCTCTCGGTATTTTTATAAGTTTTTTTAATAAGACGTTTTAAATGTATCGCTTCAAATCGGTAGGCGGAAAAAAGCGCACCATTTATAAATCACATATTAAATAAGTCTGATAATAATACACATGATTAACCTCAGAATATAAACACCAGATTGAGATGATCTTTTGAAATCTGGGGTCCTTGCTCTCTCGGGACTTAGATGTTGGGGAGGGGGGGGGGGGGCTTTAAAATGTATCTCAAAATCTGCATCGCCTCAATGATAAAATTTTGTAAGGTACGGAGAATCAGAATATAAACATCAGGTACTTATATATATATATATATATATATATATATATATATATATATATATATATATATATATATATATATATATATATATATATATTTAGTCTCCTCGTTCATCTGGAGTGCGGCTGCGGGGAGAGGGGGGGGTTACAAACTCCGAATATATCACGGATTTAGATGAAAAAAATTTGGCAGGATGTTTTTTAATTATATAGACATCAGATCGGATGAGTATCTTTTAATTTTCTTTTTCCCTCCTCCCAGGGGGGGGGGGGGGTACTTCAATTAGAATGGTGGTTGGGAGGATCGTTGTACACAAACTTTCTACATTTAAAAAATTATGTAAATACGTGTTAAAGTCTAAGATTAAAATTATTTGAAAAGCTTAGGTGTTTTGTCTAACATAAAAAATTATTTCTAAGCTTAATTCATTCGGGCTGTAATAAAAAAATAAATTTAGTAAATTAAAAAAAAATAACACGTTGTTATCTAGCATAAAAATCAAGTAATTTGAAAGTGATATTTAGACTGTTCTTAACTGCTCTGCTCATCAAGCGCAAAACGTTTTGACACATTTACAAATTCATTTTTTTAACGGAAAAGTATAAAATTAGAAAGCCTGACCATGGAAGTGATTTGAAATCGAACTGTTTTTTCCATTTTTTGATCAATAAATTACCTATTGAGTTATAAGCGATTTTGATCACGTGACAAACACGGTTTTTGACCTCTATTGAGTGCTCTTTCTAACTTAACCAAACCTAGCTATATCTAATAATGGACTATTTCGAAAAACGACATAAACTTTTTAAAGCGATGAAATTAATGTAACAGATGTGGCATCCATTTTGTTACTACAACGTAACGAAAGTACACAGTGAGACACATAGTTGTGGTACACAGTGAGACGTGTCTTATTGTGTACCTACTATGCGGTTCTGATGTAAAAAAGGTCATTTATAAATAAAAGAAGGTTTCTCTCTCTCTCTCTCTCTCTCTCTCTCTCTATCGGTGTGGGTAGGGGGGCGTGCGATGGCAAGTGAAACCTACTAAACGTAAGAGGAAGAAAATTTACATGAAGGTTGCTCAATGTCTGACATTGTCCACCCGAGGCTCATATGTTTAAATCTAGAAATATTAATTAGAAGTCATAAATTGCAGAAAAGTATTGATAGAGTGTAAAAAATGTATGATTTATGAAAATATATACATTGTCACACTGTGTACCACTTGTGGTACACAGTGAGACAATTTTTCGATACTCCGTTATGCTGCTTCTGTGCTTTTATAAATAACTTTTTTAAAACCATTTATACATTAATGTAGCGTATTTGTGTAGCTTAAAGTTGTAGAATTTTTTTTTCAAAAGAATAAAAATCGTTACCATTCGTTAAGTAATAATAATAATAATCGTCTTACTGTGTACTACCCCCCCCCCCCCCTAAATATACGATTAGGTACATTTATGACTCTATTTTTTTTAAATAAAAAATATATCCCTCGTATTCGGATTTTTCTCAATCCGGATTACTTCAGTCCACATTAAGTCGGTTATGGCAGGGTAGAGTCTCATGTGTAAATAAAGATATAAGATATATTTTAGAAATAAGTAATGAACTAGTTAGAATATCATTTAACGTAGCGCGATGTCTCTAAAAACAACTTAAAAATATGTTTTCCCCTCTTAGAAATGAGGCATCTTTTAGAAATATATGGTGAACTAGATAGAATGGCATCCAGTATACGATAAGTATAAATACAACTTAAAAATCAGTTTTAAAGAAATTTCCCTTTAACCTTTATTTACTGAATTATGAATTCATGAAAACTTTATCTTCTAAATCATTTTTCTTGAACTGTTGAAACTACATTAGAAGAGTTACATAATCATTTAATAAATTTGAGAAGGATTGGAGGATTCGGAAGGATTAATTAAATTTGAATTTATAGGGATATTGTGCAATATTTATAGCCTCACTCAAATCTTTTTTTTTAATACTTTTCTAAGTATTTTGTAGAATTATGAAATGTACAAATATAATGTTCTTACAATATAAATATAGAAATATTTCCGGATTGAAAAATCCCCCCCCCCTCCCCCCGACGCCAAGAAAGCTGAAAAGATGATTTTCTTTTTTTTTTTTTTTAATAAAGGTAGAAAATCTTCCAGAAAATACTTTGAAAATTGGTGTTGTAAAGCAAATCAAGGACACGGCAGCGATGAAAAAGAGAAAAAAATAAACAGAAAAATTAATTAGTGAGAAGTACAGTAAATTCTGGTGTAAGCCGGAAATCTGTCTAACGCGGAAAATTTTCCTAGTCCCGGCGAACCCATAGCAAATAACATTAATTCATGCTGTTTATAAGGTCCCACCGAACCCAAAACTTTGCATAACGCGAAAAAAGTATCTTTAAAAAATGAAATGCATTTATTTGTGAAACTTTAAAACTCATTATGTACATCATACTTTCGAACATTTTGATAAATTTCGTAATAGAGTAATAAAGTTAATTCAAGAACCTTATTTAACTTCGTGATTAAATATGATAATTTTTTTACCATAAAAAATCAGTAACACAATGTGACTTGCAATGTATTACTGAAGAATGCTTGGTAAACCGAAAGCAAAAAAAAAAAAAAAAAAAAAAAAAGCATTGATAAAATAGACCGGGAGCCGGGAGCACAGATAATCACCTCATCGAGTTCACAGATGAAATTCTAGGATTAGTTAAATCTCGATTCGCAAATTAAAACGCAATTGGTCTGCCAAGTCATATCTTGGTGGAAAACACCGGAAAACCCGATTTTAGCAGTTGACTCGTAGGTTTGCCATTGTGTTTTCCTGCTCACAGTGCACCATGTTTTCACACCTTTGGGTGTAGGAAAACACAATGTTAAACCTACGACTCAGCCGCAAAGATCGAGTTTTCAGATGTTTTCCACCAAGATATGACTTGGCAGACCGATTGCGTTAAAATATGCGAATCCAGATTTAACTAATGCTAGAATTTCATCCGTGAACTCGATGAGGTGATTGTCTGTGCTGCCGGCTCCCTATCTAAAAGGATTATTTTCCGACTCTCTAAACTACTATGTTAAAGATGATGTTTGTATTTGTTAATGTTTATCATTAAATTCTAGAATTGAAGTAATTTCACATCGATACCATTAATTTCATTAAAATCTTAATTTTCAAGATCGATACTAAAGGTTGCGAACGTAAAGAAAAAAGAAAAAAAATGCAATTTGTGCATTTTTTAAATTCTTTAAATTTTATTTGTCAAGTGTGTGTGGGGGGGGGGGGGGGGTATTTTGCATAAGGCGGAATGTTGTCTACGGCGGAATATTTATTCGGTTCCGATCGATTCCGCCTTAGACGGAGTTTTCTGTAATTCATTTACTAAAAAAAAAAAAAAAAAAAAAAAAAAATGGAAAACGTAATCGATTCCAAATCGTTTCAAGAGTCAGGCCTGCATGTATCATGCTTTTGCGTTTAAAATTGATTCCGTAAACATGTCAGAAAGTTTTGCTTTACTAAGCGGGGAAAAATATATTTTTAACTAAAAACTTTCATTATTCCTATTATTACGGCTCTTCTTAAATTCAAAGTATGTACATTCTGACAAATTTGTGAATTTAGTTTTGTTCGAATAAACAGGAACTTGGTAGGTGTCCTTATTGGGAAACTATGTAATCGAATGATATTTTCCATATTTTTTGGTAAAAGCAGATTTTTTAAAAAATACTGTCAAAGTGAGCTTTTTTAAAAGAATTTCCGACCTTCCTGTGCAAGAAAGGAGAAAAACTTGTCAGCACGTGACAAGAATAGCTCATAACTCGATGAATAATTTATTTATTAAAAAATCTAAAACGCTCCTTCATTTCAAATCTCTTCAATAGTCAGGACTGCCCTTTACGTTTTAACCCTTTATGTTCTGAATTATGAAAATTTTATCTTCTAAAGCCTTTTTCGTAAATTGTTTAAACTACATCAGAATATTTACATAATCATTTAATAAATTTTAGAAGGATTATAGAAGAATTGGAGGATTTAGAAGGATTAATTAAATTTGAATTTATAGGGATTTTGTGCAATATTTATAATCCCTCTCAAATTTTTTATTTTAAAGATTTTTCTTGGTATTTTGTAGAATTAGGAAATGCACAAATATATTGTTCTTACAATTGAAATATAGAAGTATTTCCGAATTCTAAAATCCGCCCCCCCCCCCCCCCCCCCCACAACGTCAAGACAGCTGAAAAGATACAAAGGCAAAAAAATATTTGACAAAATATAAAGGGTTAGGTTGATTTTTGACGGCTGATTATCAACTCGAGGGATATAGGCCCTAGAGGGAGTGCCCTCCGTGGCTGTCTTTCTAAGGGAATCTAACCCGTATTTACGTATCAAAATATAAAGACATATATAGAATAGACATGAATATAAAGACAAAAGAAATTTTGTGCAATATTTATAATCCCTCTCAAATCTTTTATTTTAAAGATTTTTCTTGGTATTTTGTAGAATTAGGAAATACACAAATATATTGTTCTTACAATAGAAATATTTCCGAATTGAAAAATCCGCTTCCTCCCAACCCACCCACCCCAACGCGAAGACAGCTGAAAAGTTGCAAAGGCAAAAGAAATCATACTTTTAAAAATATTTTTGTTTTGTGCAACCAATAATGCTTTTGGAACAAGATAAAGTAATGTATCTATAACTCAATCTGAACTGTATTACAACTAATCAATGTATTAAATAAATTTTATAACAAGTTATTTTAATGGTACTTATAAGTACTCGTCAGTAGATAAAGGGTTAAAATGAGTCAGAAAGTTTCGTGTTTTTTGAGCAGGGAATTTGAGAACCAGCTTAAGTTAACAAAATCTGCGAGGAGGATTATTTTTCAACAAAATGAATTTTATTAATGTTTTATAATTACACTGTTTTCTAAAAATGCATATTTTTATTTCATTTCTCCACTTAAAATGTGACAGAAAAAAAATGATTTAGCTTGAAAAACTTGATATCGGCGACATTTTTGTTTTTTAAGTTTAAACCAACAGGACACCAAATAATAATTAACATTTTATCTTTATCTTCTATTTATTTTCCCCTTAAGGCTTTTCTCAAATCCAAAGGCGCAACTGCCCCACCAGTGGCCGAGAGGTTCAGCTGGTACACGGGAGGTGCTGGATTGGATCCCAATCGCGCCCGTCGGCCTAATCGTTCGGAGTTTTCGTGGTTTTCTTCGCCAGCCTTGGTTTTCCAAGCGTAAATACGGGTTAGGTTCCCTTAGAAATACCCCCACGGAGGGCACTCCCACCCCCCTTAGGGCCCATATCCCTCGTGCTGATAATTGGCCGTCATAAATACAACCAACCAACCAAAAGCGCAAATGTATGACATAAGTTTTAATTTATTTTTGTTCGGAAATGCATGAAACTAGCAAGTTTTGTTGTTCAGAAACTATGTAATCGAACAGTTTTTTTCCGTTTTTTTTGCAAATGCAATAGATCTTTCAGAAAATAGTGTCAAAGTGGGTGTTTTGAACCGAATTTCCGTGCGAAAGAAGACTAACCAGTCAAGGAAGGTTGAAAATGTCTTTGTCACGTGAACAGAATCACTTATAACTGGATTGGTAATTTATTTAACGAAATATGGAAAACACAGTTCGATTCCAAATCGCTTCCATAGTCAGGTCTTCCAATTATATATCCGTCATTACATATCCGTTAAAAAAAATGAATTTGTAAATGTGTCAAAACGTTTTGCGCTTGTTGAGCAGAGCAGTTGAGAACAGCCGTAAGGGGGCTTTACTCACTTAAAAAAAACTCGCTCGTTAATTCTAAACCTATGGGTAGGTTGTTTTCGAATTTCTCGTTTAAATTTGATTATTTTTAAACGACTTTTTTGCATAAGATACCTGAGCTCGATCCCTAATAAGGACATTTTGTATTTTTTTTTTTAATTTTGGTTGCAGATTTTTTTAATAAGGGTACTTTCACTTTCAAAACCGGTTCCGAAAGTGAAAGTACCTTTATTAAAAATCAAGTTTTTCAAGTTTTTTTCAAGAGAGTGAAGAGTCCCCTTCAGCACCAGGCACCAAATAGTGTTGATATTCACTCAAGATGTATTTAATTTATCTAAAAATGGAAAAATTTGTTCGATCACAAATTTCTTCAATAATCATGTCTGTAAGAGTATTGTTTAAAACTTTTTAAAATGTGTCGGATAATAATGAGGGGCTCACAACCATAGTAGACCAAGTCCATTTTGAAAAAAAAAATGGGATAGTCGATTTTGAAGGTGCATAAAATCTGTTTTATCCATTACCACTGTGAACCAAGTGTTTTTTCACATACTTTCTCATATATGTCATCTGTTTACAGACTTGGTTTGCTGTGGGAGTGGATAAAACAAATTTTATGCACATTCTAAATTGACTATCTCATTTTTTTTTCAAAATGGACTTGGTCTCATACGGTTGTGAGCCCCTCGGTCTCATATGGTTGTGAGCCCCTCCTATGTCAGAAAGTTTCGCGTTGCTGAGTACCGAATAATATTTTTCTGAGAATCCCCTTCAAGATTTGTAATTGACAGTTTTTCATTTTCCAATATAGTGACACACAAAAGCACCAAGAAACTTAATATAATGAATTAAATGTTGAGTAATAAGTGACTGTTTACTCAAGGCAACGGATTCTTTCTTTTTCTGCGCTATCGCGTCCGGAAATTCTGTTCAAAATCAAACTATAACATCATTTTCTGAAAGATCTTCTGCTTTCACAGCAAAAAGGAAAACCAGTTCGATTTCATAGATTTTTAATAAGAGCATCAACCAACCCCATGAGTTTATGAACAAAGATGAGTTTCAAAATGTTTCAGAAAGCAGCCAGTTTGGATTTGAGAACTTAAGAGGCTACTTCAGTCACACGAAAAGACGCGTTCGCTAATGCTAATCGTATGGAAGAAATTTATAAAGATATCTCAGTGGCATTCCAATATTTTTAAATGATTTTTTTTCATTGGATAACTGAGGTGAATTTGTATGCAGACCGTTTTTTACTTTTTCGATTTTGATTGCAGATTTTTTTTCATGTGGATGCTTTTACTTTCGAAACCGGTTCCGAAAATGAAAGTGTCCTTATTAAAAATACCTGCAAACAAAATTGAGAAAGTAAACAACGGCCTTTGTACAGATCGATCTCAACTATTGAATGCAAAAAAAAAAAAAAAAAAAAATCATTTAAAAATATTGAAATTCAAACGAGATATCTTTATAAGTGTCTTCCATAGGATTAGCATTAGCGAACAGGTCTTTTCGTTTGACTGAAGTAGCCTCTTAATTCCTTTGAAACTCCTCGAAAGTAAAAGAAAATATGTTTGCGGATTGTATATAACTATATCATGGCATAGGCCAGATTAGGCCAACAGGGGTGTGAAGCAGAGACGGAACCAGCCCTCCATTTAGACGATGGGAGGGGGGGGGGGTGTGACTTAAGTAGCAAATTCAAATTGGTTATTTTTTTTACCATTTGCCGGAATCCACTTTCAATTCATTACACGTTCCCAAATTCATCCGAATTCGTTTCATAAATGCATTGAATTTTCAGGTACATTCGTAAATGTATTAAATTTGCAGGTTCTGTTCAAATATCACAAGCGATAGCTACTCAGATTTCCCATTTTCTTATAAAAGTAAAAAATATAAAAGAAAATTTTCTCGAAGTTTGCATTTTAAGCTGACACTCGGTGTTCGACAAAGTCATGAAATATATTTCAAGATGAACTACATTTATAGGAAAATGAAAAATTTTGTCGATTTTTTGGCGCTTAAACAATAATATCTATAATTTTCATGCATTTCTGTGTAAAAATAATGATGTGGCTGTATCGGAAAAGATTGTCATTTTTAAGCGGAGGGAGAGAGAGAGAGAGAAAAAAAGTATTATTCTATACAACTATTTAGAGGGGGTCATGAACCCCAATGACCTCCCCTTTGGATCCACGTTTGTTATGAGGATTTAATTCATTTCATACGAACTGATGCTGAAATTTAATACCAATCACCGAAGTCAAATCTGGTGAATTATGGTCTAAAACTTACCACTTATGTATTACATTAATAATCGAGTAGGCTTCTGCAAATAGTAATAAATATGTCAATTCAAAAGGAAAAGTGGTCTTAGGCTGCGTACTCACTATCTAGTTTCTTTCGGACAACGTTCGGCGTGTTTGATCCAGGCAGCCTGAGCAATTGATGTTATAATGGGTTTTGCAGTACAAGGATAGGGAGTTGCATGACGGAACTAGACGCTCAACTGCGTTGACAGTTTTACGACTAGTGTTTGGGGAGATAATTGCCCAAAAAGCTTACACTCCTTTTGTCAATTCGATATGCTTTGGAAGTTGTCTCCTTTCCAATCCACTTAAAAAGGTTGCAATTTATTGGCGATTTGAAATAGGCAGAAAATAAATTTACATTTTCGCCAAGTGCGAAATGGTAGAGTCTTTTTGATCTTTCAATGAAAAAAAAAAAAGGATACATAAAACAAGAAAAGAAAAAAAGAGAAAAGTGCTATAACAATTAGCCAGATTGTTTGATTTTTTCAAAACAGTGCATTATTTATTTTTCATCGCATTAATTTATTTTAATTATCAACGATTATTAATATTTCGTAAAATTTACACCATAATTTTATTAGTATATTCTGTCATGGATATAGTTTAGGAATTTCTTTCCATATGTAATTTTACTGTTTACAATTGCTAAGCGATTAAAATTGACAATTTCTGTTATAGGTTTAATATTTAACTTTGTAGAAAAGCCCCCCCCCCCCCTCCCCAGAATTCTATTATTTTTAAATATATGCTTTCATAAATTTCTTAAGGGGGTTCTCAAATTCCCTTGTCAACAATGCAAAATTTTCTGAGACATTTTCCGATCCCTTTTTTAAACGTAAATGTAGAAAACAAGCAGTTGAAGCGATTTGAAATCGAATAGCGTTTTCCTTTTTTTAAATAAATAAATTGCGTGTAGAGTTTAAAACGATTCTGGTCACGTGATGACAAGTTTTTTTTTTCTTCCTGTCACACCTGGAAATTCGGTCCAACTCGATCAGTATTTTCAAAAAGATCTCCTGTATTTACCAAAAAATGGGAAACGTCTTTCGATTACATTATTTCATAATCACAACACCTGCACATTTCAGGCGTTTCCGGACAAAAATGAATTTAATCTGTCAAAAAATAATCAGTATTTTGCCTTAATTAGTATTTTTAATAAAGGATTTTTTAAGTAGTACGTTTTTATGAGCATAAATTTTAGAAAACTGTTTTTTAAGAGAAAATTTGATAAAAATTTTGTTATGAAATTAGTGTATTCAATAATTATAAATTTTTACACGTTTTTTAGGTTTTCTTGTTTTGTGTGTGTGTGCGAGTTCTATATTTAAATTATATTGCTGTAATGAAAACGTCCAATTCATAATGACCTAAATTCTTTTCTCTTTTTTGTAAAAAAAAAAAAAGAGAGTAATTATTCCCCCCCCCCCCCCCCCACACACACACAAACATAAACTTTTTTTTTCTTCCAATGTTAAATGACACAAACAACAACAACAACAAAAACAGCATTGTCGAATATTCCATGACAGTTTTTCATAATTTTATTTGCTCTTTGCATCGAACAGCCAGACAAATCATCATGATTTTTGAAAAACGAATAATAATACCATAAGATATTATATTCAGCTATATTTTGTTTGGGTCCGGATGGCACAGGAGAAAAAAAAAAAATATATATATATATAAAAACTGATAGAATATAAAAAAATAATATTGACTGCACTCATATGAGCAAAGTTTTAGAAGCAAAAATCTTTGAATTTTATAATGAATGCATATGAACAACTGAACTTTCTATACCAGTATTTTACAATCTTTTTTGGATAAAGTGTTTTTCAAGTCTTTAGAAATCAGTTTGAAAGGAATACTACTGTTATTGATGGGATTCAGAAAGAAATATTTCATCTGAATCAGAAGCTTTTTGACGGTCAGTGATAGTAAAATAAAGAAGCCGTGGGATATCCTTTGTCTATCCCCGCTTTCTGTTTAAAGTCATTTTACATAATTACTAGAAAATAGAACTTGTGTCTTTCTGTCATAGTTTTACAAAGGATAAAAATTGTGGCTTTTGTAGATTTCTGCCAGTGGTTGGATATAAATATAAATATATATATATATATATATATATTAAAACAGGTTTTTTTTTTAAATACAACAATCACAAAACGTCGTCATAAAAGAATATTTAGGATCAATATTTACTTCTATGTAAAAATATATTTTTAAACGAAAAGATTTATCTTGAAACAATTTTAAAATGTTATTAACAATTTTTTACTGTATATACCTTTTATATCGGCTCTATAAAAAGAGTTTGAAATGGGGGTCAAGCTCGATTCTTTACTAGCCTTCGGTATACGGTATCAAAGTGGAAATTTTATATTTATTCACAAAATGAAATAGGGGGAAAAAATCCTATTTGGGAATAACACGGCTAATTAGCGACAATTTTTTTTTTCGAAATTCATTATCAATAATCATTTTATACTTCTACGAAAATAGGTACCTCCAGCCATAGGTACCATTGCTGAAGGCCCTCAAATTGAAATTTGTGTGTAACGGAAAAATGCGATTTTCTCAAAAACCATGTGACTTAGGGTAATCGATAAAGTTTTCCTGCAAAGTTTAAAATAATGTCTACTAACCCCTAATTTTAACAGAATTTTAGTTTCACTAGATACGGAAATAGATGGGAGGGGGGGGGGGGGGCATATTTTTGCATTATATTTTCGACAATACATCTGAAAATATAATATCTAAAATTAAAGACATATGTTTTTGAGTTTTGCGTTACCAAAGCTTTCACACGATATACAAAGGAAAAATTTGTTTTCAAGTAACTTAATTAGCCCCTATACATTTTTCCTAAATGTATTTGTGAATGGTTAATAATCTATAAATATGTGGGTCAATAGTCTTTATTACTTCAGCCAATTTGAACTTTCCACCTTCCATAGTTTCCGAGTAACATGGGTGTAACAAACAGATAGATAGACACGGGAGTGATCTTATAATGGTTCCGTTTCACCGGGAGCACAGGACATTTGAAGTTTCACAAAATCAGTTTTCGGTTTTTGTTTCATTTTGGATGTTTTAATATTTCTCAACAATATGCAAAAAAACTCCATTCAAAAATATGCATTATTTCTTGAGTTACAATCATTTATAGACGGTGAGTATATAATTGAATGTCCATAGATATTGAAACTTTAAAAAGCGTTTTCTCAAATTAGTAAATTTGAAGTTTGCGCGCTGTTACTTTTAAACTATGTAAGCTACAGCTTAAAAAATGTTAGCCAAATATGCCTTTCTTTATAGCCTACAAGCTAAAACCAAAAAAATTACATATTTTGGTTATATTTTTACACTTGAAAATCTTTGATCGCATTGATTAGTTTCTGACTGCAAATCAAACACTATAAAATTTATTTTAATTATATAATTAATTAATAATATTAATATAATATAACTATTATTAATGCATTTTTAATTAATATTCAGTAAAATTACATCATAATTTTAGTATTATATTTATTATGGATGTGGGTTTACTTTCATATGACATTTTACTGTTTGTAATTGCTAAGAGATTAAAATTGACAATTTTTGTTATGGGTCTAATATTTAATTTTGTAGAACAGTTTTTCTCCAGAAATTTCAATTATTTTTAAATATATACTTTCAAAAATTTCTTAAAATTCTTCCTGAATTCGCTTGTCAACAACGCGAAATTTTCCGAGACAGTTACTAATACATTTTTAAACGTAAATGTAGAAAACTGGCTTGTGAAGCGTTTTGAAATCAAATAGCGTTTACTTTTTTAATAAATAAATTACATGTAGCGTTTAAAGCGATTCTGGTCACGTGACGACATTTTTTTTTTCTTCGTGTCCCATCCTAAAATTCGGGCCCACTTGGACAGTATTCTCAGAAAGATCTTCTGTGTTTACCAAAAAATGGAAAACGTCTGTCGATTACATTGTTTATGAATCACAACACCTGCCCATTTCATGCAATTCCGAACAATTTTTTTTTTTAATCTGCCAAAAATAGCCCCTTCTGATGATGATCTCTTTTTTCTAATGTTGGGTGGACCCAATATTTTCTCCGCTTTTTTTCTGGAGAAAAAGAACCCATATATAGCATGATAGTTTCTTCTTCACTATCAGATGTGGACGACATAGCAAACTTCGACTGTGTATTAGCTAAGGAATAAAAAGACTGACCTTAAGTACATTTACTACATTGGCGATTAAACGCCAAATCTAGCAATCGGTAGTTCATGTCAGTCCTGTCGGGAACTACTCCTGACTTCAAAGATAAAATTTATGGGTTTTTCTAGACAATCTTTTGCAGGATAGTATAAACGCAGCTTTAGATTCAAGGGAATGAGGCCTCGCCCACTCAAGAGACAAATAAAGATGTTGGTGGTAATTGCGGAAATGGGAAAATGGTCCAAGATGGCCGGCATCGCTTTGTAAGGGAATCCATTGGCATCTCGACATCATAAAACTGTCAAGACAGTTGAGTTCGTGACGGATTGCTCTGATAAGCTCAATAGAGAGATCACCAGAACCATAGAGAAATAAACACTGAGAAAAATAATTACAGCTTGAAATCCGAGAATTGGTAATGCAACAGCTGCGTTAGGGGTTTTCAAATGGAAGCCTGTGTCCTGTTGCCAAGTTTACCTCTAGTGTCAAAGAACGTAGAGGAAAGAGGAAAGGAGTTCTGACTGGCTCCAGAAAGGAGGGTGGGACGCGACCCTTGATATCAACATGTCGCAAGAAAATAAACAATAGATCAGATCGAAAGTGATGTATTTGCGTTATACGAACACATATAACCACTTAAAATTATGACACATGTCGGAAATTGTACGCCAAACGTGGCAAATAAGATGCGTTCGTACTATAACTAGTTTTATAAATATTCAGATCTTGGCGCAATAGCTGTTGCACTCTTATGCAAAAATGCATGCATACAAAATTTATCACGATGATATATATTAAATTCAGTAATACGGAAATAATGGGACTCCATCTTAAAGAGGACATCATCACCATGGCAATCTAGAATAGAGATCTGCAGGGGCCGGGCTCGGGCCGATTTTCCCTCACGGCACTCGAGCTGAGCCGGGCCGGGCCTGGTCCATACCTTTTTCTGAAGGCTCGGGCCGGGACGGGCATAACTTATTTTTACAGAGCCGGGACTGGTTTCATTCCTAATCATCACGGCCCAAAACTTTCAGTTCTAGTTTTGATTCAGCCCATATGAAAATCGCTGTCTCAGCGTGGCCTGGTCCATTCAAAGGTCAGTAAAATTAGGCATGGCCCAAAACTTTTTGAAAAAAAAAATGCATACATTTTTAAATCACCATTATTTTACCCTTAAACATTAAAATTTATTCCTTTTAAAGAACAGTAGATTTCTACGCATTTTAAAATATAGCTAAATTAAAATGTAAAACGTGTGAAAAAGAACATACATACGACGGAACCTTTTTAAAGTGACAAACGTGTTGATCCATGCATAATTTATATATTAATACATAACAAAAGAATATATAATACATTTACACTTGCTAAGAAGGAAACATGTATATAACAGATTTTTTTTTCTTTTCTATGCAATTCTATCTTAGAATATTTCACTTAAAAGCATTTTTCAGATTTTTAACACTTCAATACGTACATGGAATATGGATTAACAATAATAATGATAAACAATTAAATTAAAAAAATCAAACAACCTGACCGCGCAAAAAGCGAACTAATTAATTATTTCTCATCAATGTGAAACTTTTTTTTTTTTTTTTACAATTCCTACTATTAGCTCAAACTCTCGCTATATATATCTTGTTCAAATTTTCAATCGTTAATAAAATAATTATTATTCATCCAATCAAGCTCAAATAAATTTTTCAAAACTTGTAGTGGATGACACTTCATGTTAATCCAGTTTTTTTAAAATATTAATTAATTAATTAAATTAAATTAATTAATTTTCAATAATCGAGAGAGCCCTCTTTTTGATCAAGGCATTTTAAGCGCCACTCCAGAGGAAAGAAGAATGGGAGAAAAAACAATTCTCTTATTGACCTACGTAGGAATTGACTTAAAATATTTTTTTATATTGTTTATATTACCTATTTTTTTTTTATTTACCTATTTTTTTATTTACTTGTATTGATGACTTTTAAGTTGTGTTTAATTGTTAGTTCCTATCCATAAACACTGTTTTGATGAAGTCTATAGATGTCTATGATGGTTAGAGTTGCAGTCAAGCTAGAGATCCTACATACACAACTTCCAGGTTGTATAACATTTTAACGGAGCTTCTGACTGTAAAATAGTAAATGAAGCATCGTCTTCATTTTGAAAGACCTATCCAATGGTATGTCACTCAATAGGGTGCGTATTTTTTTTCGTGTCTACCGAGATTTTGTATTTTACGGCCGGCACTTTGAATTTATAAAAACAAATCCTAGCCTATAACCATTAAGACGAATTGATAGAGACCTCATTTATTAAAATCCATCCAGCTGTTGGGATGTTTCGAGGGTATAAAGAAAGCCACATACCCAGATACGCGTGAAACACATAACCCTTCTTGGCAGTCGGGTAGAAATTTGCATCAAACAAACTATGAAGATTATAATCATGAAATAAAAAAAGTTAAGATAAATATTTTTGGTCAGAACTCCTCGTGCGAGACAAATTTTTAACCAAACCGACATAAAAATCAATGTTTTGTAGAAACTTACTCGGGCCGGGCCGGGCTCGGGCTGTGATTTTAACTTTTTTCCGGGCCTGGCCGAACTTTTAAGTTTTTTACCGGGCCAATATATTTTTTCTATGGGCCGAGCTCGGGCCGTACTTTTAATTTTTGTTTCGGGACGGGCCCGGGCCTAGGGATTTCGGCCCGAGCAGACCTCTAAACTATAATCATTACCTATCACGGGATATCATTAAATTAATTACGTATGATAGGATTTAATAGAAGGAAGAAAACTTTTATTAAAATCTTTTTAAGTTTTCATTCAATTTTTGTAAAATTTGAAATGACTCGACAACATTCTGGAACGACTATTATATAAAATTTCAGACCTGTCGTTTGGGTAGTTTTTTCGCTGTTATATGCTAACAGGCAGACATACGGACGGGACGGACCAACGACGGTATTGGTGCTAAGTATTTATATAATTATATGAACGCTCATCTCAACAAGCGCAAAACGTTTTGACACCATTTTAATTTCATTTTTTAACGGAAAGGAAGGCCTGACTATGGAAACTATTTGGAATCGAACTATTTTTTCCATTTTTTGATCCATAACTTACCTATTGAGTTATAAGCAATTTTGATCACGTGACAAAGACGTTTTTCTACCTTCCTTGAGTGGTTATTCTTCTTTCGCGCGGTAATTCGGATCAAAACGCCCACTTTGACATTATTTTTGAAAGATCTATTGCGGTTGCAAAAAAAAAAAAAAAAAAAAAAAAAAAACGGAAAAAACTGTTCTATTACATAGTTTCGGAACAACAACACCTGCTAGTTTCATGCATTTCCGAACAAAAATAAATTAAAACTTATGTCATAAAATTGCCCTTTTAGATTTCAGAACAACAGCCTTAAAAAGGGTGTGAAAAGCAAGGTTTTAATATTTCTGCGCGTAAAATAAGTGACATAATTTATAAAAAAGGAATGAAAGGTAAAAGTTTAAATTTGACTGAAAAAGGTAAAAAATGCTTACCCAACAGATGTACGTTAAATAAATAACCAAACGTGACGAAATTTAAATATTTCTTGGAGGTATACAATATGGCTTTAAGGCTGTTCTTAAATGCTCTGCTCAACAAGCGCAAAACGTTTTGACACATTTACAAATTCATTTTTTATCAGAAAGGTATAAAATTGGAAAGCCTGGCAATGGAAGCGATTTGGAATCGAAGAGTTTCTTCCATTTTTTGATCAATCAATTACCTATTGAGTTATAAGCGATTTTGATCATGTGACACGGCATTTTTCTCCCTTTACTGACTGGATTTTCTTCTTTCGTTCGGTTCAAAATGCCAACTTTGACAGTATTTTCTGAAAGATCTATTGCGTTTACTAGAAAACGGAAAAAACAATTTGATGACATAGTTTCTGAATAACACCTTTTAATTTCATGCGTTTCCGAACAAAAATTAATTAAAACTTATGTTAGAAATTTGACCCTTTGGATTTGGTTGGTTGGTTGTATTTATGTCGGTCAATTATCTGCACGTGGGATATAGGCCCTAAGGGGGGAGTGCCTTCCGTGGAGGTCTTTCTAAGGGAACCTAACCCGTATTAACGCTTGGAGAACCAAGGTTCGAAGAAAACCACGAAAACTCCGAACGATTAGGCCGACGGGCGCGATTGGGATCGAACCCAGCACTTCCCGTCTACCAGCTTCGAGAGCAGAACCTCTCGCCTTTGGATTTGAGAACAGCCTTAAATCCACGCGACCACACAACCAATGAGATGGCTGTGATTTTCGCCCTCCATTTTAGAATGGGGAAATTGCACGTTTTTCAATTTAACTTGCATTTTATAGAGTACAAAAACATGAGCATTTTGATACCATTTTTACGTTTTTCTGAAACTCCGAAAATCCATTAAATCAACTTTAAAAATGCAGTTTTCGTCTTGGCGGGAAAAAGCCGCGTCACGTGACAAAAGCGGTTTTGATGTCACTGCACATGTAAACAAATCTTTGCTGTATTTTCCCCTGTACTTTTCTATGAGGATAGGTTTGGGTTACGCTGAATGATTTCTTTCTTTTCTTAAAAATGATTAGTAGAACAAACTAAAAGCATTGTAAATTGTTGTAATGAATAAAATAAATAATATTGTGAATTTGAGTGAGATTTTTTTCCCCTCGTTTTTCTAATGATTTTCATTTCGAGATCTTGATGTAGAAATAAAATATCGGTACAAGTTTATACTACAATTTTATTTTATAGAATAATGTACTTTTCTTTTTGTTATTAATGTTCCAAAATTGATTTCACAAACTGGTTCAAATAGTATTTCTTTCATTACCGACGGGGGGGGGGGGGGGGGGGACTTATAAAAATGTTTTCTTATTTATTTTATATTTGAAATAAGAACTTTTAAATAAGAATTTGCCCTGTTTTCGTTAAATGTTTTATCTCTCCAGTTGTTAAATAAGCCATTTTTGAATCAAAAAACAGATAAACTAAGAAAGAGAGCAATTTGCTGAGGTAACTTTAAGATAGCCTTGCAGAATTTCTATATAAATATACCCAAAAATTTTAACAACTCTTCAAAAATGTTTCACATGGGCAAAAAATAACAAGTTGTTATTTTAAATACTATCAGTTTTGTGAACTTCATCAGACCTTGGGATTGAAAATTTTACGTTTTATAAACTGCAGATTACAACTCACTGTTTAGTTTATGAATTCTATTTATTTATTTATTTTTTTTATAAATTAACAGTATTTCAACGGAAGTTAAAAGGGCCAAAAGAGAAATTCAGGGAGCCCCCCCCCCCCCCCCCGACTTACCTAAGCTATGTGTTCTGTAAACTTTTACGTAACTTGAATTTTATATAAGTCGAATTTGTAAATTACTTAAACATAAATTTGTAAAAAAGTACAATATTTATTATATATATAATATTTACACAGTAATATTTTGTAAATGAAGAATAATACAGCAGTGCTTACTCGGATATAAAGTAATATGAAAAAAAAAATATATAAAAGCAAACTGAAAGGACACTTTTCAAATAACAAATATTTTGTGGATTACGGAATTAAAATACATATAAGTAATAAAATAATAAATATTATAAAATTATAAACGTTTATAAAACATGCTAGTATGTTCTCAATTCTAATGTTTGAGATTTATTACATATTTTCGAATCTACATATGTCGCATAATACGTAAGTCGGGGATGCATCAGATTGAAAGAATGATAATATATTTGAATTTTTATGCATAATCAATAAACGCTTTCTTTATTCTTTGGCTTTATGTTAATTTTTTATTGATAAATTAATACTCAACCCATACCTTCCAAATAATTAAAAAAATAATAATCATGCAAATTCATGTCTTATTTGTGAATTGAATTTAGAAATCCCTGTGATATTATAGCAAAGTATTACCATCTCTTAACGTTGCCCTTATGATACTAATGCATTATCCAAACAAAGAATTAATCTTGAATGATAATATATGATAATTTTTTTATATGTCACTATAAAAAGTTTATGTATAATGAGATGTCTGCTTTCAAAAGTGAAAAGAGTGTCCTCCACCTGAACAACATATTCAAATTTTGCACTTTTCTATAGTATGATGCTTATTTTCAAAATGAAAATACTGCTTTCTTTAACAAGATATTGAAATCATTTTCATTATTATTATTATTATATTTATTTATTTATTTATTTATTTTTTTTTTTACGAAAGTTAGAGCATTGAGGAAAAGACTGATATAACATGTTTAGAACGTGATAATTATTAAGTAGAACATTCTGAGAAACTACATTTTAAACAAACCACTCAAAAAAACAAAAAGAACTACATGCATTCAAAACTTATTCGTAAGCAAGTAATACTAAAACGGTAATTAAATTATTTTTACACCTTTTTTATTTAACTTAATTTGTTTTTTGCATGTAAGGATAGGATTTTCTATTCGATCTTTCACTTACTTTCAGATAAATTAAGAAATATAAAAGTTATGCACAAAGGTATGCTTCCAGTGACAATGCAACATTTTAATATTTTTAGAAGTTAATTATAAATTAATACATTAATTTTAACGAGTTTTTCTGTTAGCCCATCACAGTTGATAAATCGTCGAATACTCTTTGTCGTTACAAGTTGTAACAACAGTGGATTTATTATGCTACAGTCGCCCAAAAAAGGTCAAATGGCTATGAAGCTGCAATTAGTTTATACAGTAAAAAGGTAGAAAATATAAGTATAAAATAAAGAGTGTAATATATAGTAAATTCGAGTTAATTTTGTATCTGTAATATAACCTGCACTACACGAAATTTTATTCATAACAAAAAGAATTATTAAGCATTACAATGAATTAAGGAAACATTACATTTCAAGAACTTGATAAAGCCGATTTTACTTTACTTACGATTTATTTTTTAATAAAAATATCATTCTTTATTCTTCTAAGTAAATCAGAGTAAGTTAAAAATAAATGTGCCTTTTAGCTTTAGCTTCTTTTATCTTTACCTACATGAAATGCATTTTTTATGCCCTTAAAATAAATTTGAGGGGGAAAAATCTAAATCTAGAAGGTATAATTTCATATTTTTCGAATCCAACCAACTGCAGCACTTTTCTAAATGAAAATTAATACAAATGCATAAATTAATAGTACATAATACTTGGATATGTTGAAATAATCTTTGGACTCTAATTTGATTTTGTGTAAATGAGTCTTTAAAAGATGTTTATAGTAGATAACAAACAGAAAGCAATGGAAAACAGACTGCATGCACAATGCAGACCGCTACGGAGAATTCGCGTTTCATGTGTAGTGACGTCAAACCAATCCCGTCTCGTTTTCGGATCACGTGGTTTTGTTTTGCTTTTAACGGAGTTTAAAACTGCAATAACTAGTTATTTTAAATTATTTTTACAATTTCGAGTTGAGTTTCGAGGAATGTAAGATCGTCTTCATCAGTTAAACATAAAAAAAGCACAATTTAGAGTGAGTGCAACTTCCCCATTTCGCTTCCGGGAGGGAATTTTGCGGCTCACGCTCTCAGGGAGATATTTTAGTGATCTGCTGGGAAAATTGCACTTTTGGCCATTAAAATACGTACAACGTAATAACCACTTATTAACGAGACGCTTTTTTTTTAAAAAATCATTAATTGATTTTCTCAGTTTCTCAATTATTTTGAGAACAGCCTTAAGACTGTACTTAAGACCGTACTTAAGGCTGTTCTTAACTGCTCTGCTCAACAAGGTCAAAACTTTTTGACATATTTACAAATTTATTTTTCAACGGAAAGGTATAAAATTGGAAAGCCTGGCCATGGAAGCGTTTGGAATTGAACTGTTTTCTCCATTTTTTGATCAATCAATTACCTATTGAGTTATCTAATTCTATCAAGCGACAAACACGTTTTTCGCCCGCTCTTGAGTGCTCTTTCTTCCATCGCGTGGAAATTCGGTTCAAAACGCCTACTTTGACACTATTTTCTGAAAAATCTATTGCGTTTGCAAAAAAATGGATACAACAGCTCAATGACATAGTTTCTGAACAACACCAGCTATTTTGATGCATTTTCAAACAAAAATAAATTAAAACTTTTGTCAGAAAGTTGCCCTTTTCGATTTGAGAACACCCTTAAGCGAAAAATAAATAAAAACTAAAGATAAAATGTTAATTATTATTTACACGGATAATTTATCTGTGAATGCACCAGTCAAGTTCTAGAAAGCCTATGTCGGAATCGGAAAGTCAAGTACATTACCAAAGAAATTGAAGCCATTACTTCACTTCAATGTAGGCTCCTAATGGCGGGAATGAAGTCTTTCCTTTTTCAACACTTTTGAGATCCCCTGTGGTTCCCTTACCTTGCCAGGAAGGAGGCACAAAAGCATTTTATTGGAGGGATGCCGCCCTCATCAATCCAATTTGACAAATCTAACCAGTGGCAGACAGGGATGTGTATAGGATCTTTTTTCATTACCAGTCATATAATACTATTCTCTTATGAATTCTTATATAGGCAAATAAAGGGCTCTGAAGAATAAAAATAATAAGCCAAAGTTCTTGGAAAAAATGCAGCAAATCTTTTGTTAATTGTTATGTATGTTAAAGAAGCCGACCTAAAAGTACTCAGCGGTAGATTTATTCATTTACTGCTTTCAATTATATATTAATGTTTTTAATTTCAACATGGACTGTTGTTTGTTTCTTTGTTTGTTTTTTACAGTTAATTTGATACGATTTTTTACTATTTATCATAAGGGTGTTCTCAAATCCAAAATGACAACTTTCTGACATAAGTTTTAATTTATTTTTGTTCGGAAATGCATGAAACTAGCTTGTGTTGTTGTTCAGACACTATGTAATTGAGCTGTTTTTCTCATTTTTTTATAAACGCAATAGATCTTTCAGAAAATAGTGTCAAAGGGAGCATTTTGAACCGAAATTCCTCGCGAAGGAGGAAAAAGCACTCAAGAGCGGTCGAAAAATGTGTTTGTCATGTGATCAAATTCGCTTATAACTCAATAGGTAATTGATTGATCAATAAATGGAAAACACAGTTCGATTACAAATCGCTTCCACAGTCAGGCCATCCAATTTTATATCTTTCCGTTAAAAAATGAATTTGTAAATGTGTTAAAACGTTTTGCGGTTGTTGAGCAGAGCAGTTAAGAACAGTCTTAATTAAAATAAATACAGTCGGCCCCACTTAATCGGGTAACGGATAATTGCATACCCTGCTTATATGCATAGAATGCCGTGGAACAAAAACGTACCCCATAAGGTTAATGTTAAATATACTCGTTTTATCGATAACAATACCCGGTTAATTGCATAAATATCTCCAATCTAGTTTTCTGCATTTCATGAATTCCTGTTATAGTGGTGAATGGGAAGAAAGAAATGACTTTTTTTTTGTTGTTATTGTAACAATGGTTTGTTATATTTACGATCGAAGAACAGAAACCGTCGTGAAAGAAGACTTTATTATCTTAATTCTAGGAAACGCATAGGACTGTTGAATTTAGACAATTATGTTTTTGTAGTATTCATGTTTTTGTCGTGCATATACAGTGACTCAAGGTGCTGGGGGTACTTTTTGGAAAATCCTGGAATCGGGGGGAAAATACAATCGGGACGGTCAAGAGAATAAAGGAACAATATTTAGCGCCGGAAGTGGAGAAATGCTGTGTCCGAGGTAGGAAAAAACAAATTTCCGTAAAGGATTTTTTGTCTAGGCAACAACAAAAAAAGTGATAAATTGACAAATAATTGAAAAATAAAAGGAATTTATGCAGAATTTATTTATTTTCAAAGGTATGATTTTAAACAAATTTTTTTTATTTCACTTTCATTTTAATTTTCACATAAATTATAATGAAAAATTAAACCATGTAATGTAAATAATGTAATAATACATTATACCTTATTCCAGATATTGTTATATATAGAGTAATAATAAATTATTTATTAAAATTATTAATAGAATATTTTTTAAATTATTAGGTAAATGTCCATTAATATTTATTGTATATGTGGCATATAATCAAATGATGACGTATACTGATAACATTAATTGCTGTCCTCGCTTAAACGTATACCCCGCTTAAATGCATACAATTCAGTGGAAACTACTGTATGCAATTAAGCGGGGCCGACTGTACTACTAAATTAATTTAGTAGAGCTAAACACCTATTTTTTTTTTTTTTTATGCAAATTTAGTTTAATGAAAAAAAATGCCTCTTGGATTTTTATTTTATTTTAAGTATGAATTTTTTTTATAATATTCTTCTGCAATGCAAAGAAAAATAAACAATAAAATAATAACAGCAAATTCAAGCAGAATAATATTGTATTATATAAATTAAGAATCTAGGGAAAAAAGTGACCGGAAAAAAAGTGACAGAAAAAACAAGAGCGGAAAAAAAGGGACAAGGAAAAAACGTGATCGGAAGAATGTGACAAGGAAAAAGTGACCGGAAAAAACATGACACGGAATTGATAAATATTGAACTTATTGATAAATAATAACTAAAAAACTAGCAAGGTAACAAATGTCTGATATTTTCAATATAATGTTGCATCTTATAAATTTGTTTTCATAAGTTACTTTACCATTAAGCATTGGGAAACCAACGGAGATTTGCTTACTAGGGTGTGCTGAGAAAATATTTTGTTAAAAAAAAAAAGATCTCCCCCCTTCCCTTTGCCCTTTCTTTTTATAATTGTTGCTTGCAACTTTTTTTAAGTCTTCCCACCCTTGAAGCACATTTTTGTGAACAAATTTTATTGATTTCTTTTACTAAAACGATTATTTTTAGTTTTATGTAATAATGTTATTAATACTTTAATAAATAATTTTTTAACTGATAAAACTAAGCTTTTTTTGCATTTGTCTTTTATTATTTTCTTTTCATTACCCTTTTCCTCCATTTTGCCCAGAAAATAAGTTTAATAATTTTTTAACTTAGTTTTATTATTAATTATATTAATAGTTTTAAATCTCAGTAACTTTAAATATAAATAAGCAGATAAAGGATAAATTTCAGCTTACAGCTAATATTAAATATAATGATAAACTGAATATATAATATATGTGTTATATATTGAATTTATTTTAAAGTAGAAATTTGTAATTTATGTTATCGTTAATAATTTAATAAATTAAGAATAAATTGAATTAAAAATTATATTTAATAAAATATTAATTTATTTTTTATACTAAAATTAGTAACTATTTTAATAATTAATTAATAGCAATTATTCATCAATTAAAGTTTTTATTCAAAATTTTTCATCTATTACCCCCCCCCCCCCAAAAAAAAAAAAAACAATAAATAAAAAAAAAATAAAAAAACAGTCAAAAATTTAAGTCTAAGTAATTGTTATGTTTTTGACTGATGGTATTATTATTAATTAATAATAGTAATAATGTAACATTGTACAAATACGTAAAAATATTTTTTAACAATGTTAGTTGATATTATTGTCCAGATGTAGATTTAGATTTTTATTTTTTTTTAGCACAGTTATAGTTTGCAATTAAAAAAGAACTAGATATTATTAATTAATTATATTTAAATAGCAAGAAAATATTATAAACTAACTAATAAATAAATAAACAACTTATTTATCCTCAGAATCATTATCATTTTTATATAATCAAATGACATTATAGTAACCGAAAATTAAAAAAAATATATATATATTTGCATTACCCTGTAATAACTATTATATGGCTCATGTAATATTTTTTAAACAAGTAATTGATAAATTAATTATATAAACAATTAATAATTGAAATAATTTTGAATTGTTAC
Source organism: Maratus speciosus (assembly GCA_963932465.1). Lineage (NCBI taxonomy): Eukaryota > Metazoa > Arthropoda > Arachnida > Araneae > Salticidae > Maratus > Maratus speciosus. Next base: position 614,945,849 of record OZ010787.1, read on the forward strand.
TAATAAATACATTAATAAAAACAATTTAATTTTTGAGATTTTTTTATTAACAATATAGCTGCTTCCAACAACAACTGCAAGGGACCGAAATGTCTAGGAATCGAAATGGCATCAGGATCAAAACGGCGGGACTAAAATTCGTGTTTCCCAATTTGCATATATCAAAAATCAAGTAGTGATGTAAATATGCCTTTTCATATGCGAATATGCGGGACTTTTCTCAATATTTGCATTCTTAAGTCTGTTCTTTACTGCTCTGCTCAACAAGCCCAAAACGTTTTGACACATTTACAAATTCATTTTTTAACGGAAAGGTATAAAATTGGAAAGCCTGGCCATGGAAACGATTTGGAATTGGACTGTTTTTCCAATTTTTGATCAGTGAATTACCTATTGAGGTATAAGCCTTTTTGATCACGTGACAAACACGTTTTTCGACCGCTCTTGAGTGCTCTTTCTTCCTTCGCGCGGAAATTCGGTTCAAAACGCCCACTTTGACACTCTTTTCTGAAAGATCTATTGCGTTTGCAAAAAAAAAAAAGAGGGAAAAACAGCTCAATGACATAGTTTTTGAACAAGAACACCAGCTAGTTTCATGCATTTCCGAATAAAAATAAATTAAAACTTATGTCAGAAAGTTGCCCTTTTGTATTTGAGAACACCCTTAAACATCGACGGAAAATATTCGTATTCCTATTCGCAAATGTCAAAAATCATGTTGAGTTGTAAACAAGCATTCTCGTATGGGAATATTCTCGCCATTTTTAAAAATTCGCATTTGTAGACATTGACTTAAAAACATTTGTATTCGCCTGGCTGTGTTATAACGGCTCCATACCGGACAAAGTACAAGCAGCACCAAACGGTCCCGTTTTTTCCGTGTCCCGTTTTTTCCTTTTCACGTTTTTTCCGCTCTTGTTTATTTTGTCTCCTTTTTTCCTGTCACTTTTCCCCCAGTAAGAATAGCACGTATATTAATAGAGGTATAGCGCTTTTTGTTTTTAAATAAAAAAATTAACAATATTAACAATATAGCTGCTTCCAACAACAACTGCAAGGGACCGAAATGGCATCAGGACCAAAACAGCGGGACTAAAATATCCTGTTTCCTAATTTGCATATCAAAAAATATGCATTTTCATATGCGGATACATGGGACTTTTCTCAATATTTGCATTCTTAAACATCGACGGAAAATATTCGTATTCCCGTTCGCGAATGTCAAAAATCAAGTAGAGCTGTAAACAAGCATTGTCGTATGCGAATATTCACACCATTTTTCAAAATTCGCATTTGTAGACATTGACTTAAAATATTTGTATTCGCCTGGCTGTGTTATAACGGTTCCATACCGGACAAAGTACAAGCAGCACCAAACGGTCCCGTTTTCTCCGTGTTCCATTTTTTCCTTGTCCCCTTTTTTCCCGGTCACGTATTTTCCTTATCACGTTTTTTCCGCTCTTGTTTATTTTGTCCCCTTTTTTCCTGTCACGTTTTTTCCGGTCACTTTCTTTCCGGTTACCATAAATTAAGATTAATCAGATAAATCGAGTTTATTAAATATGCAGAAATGATTTACTAGATCAATGAATATTGAATATAAACTATAAAAGTATAAACTATATGCATTTCTTAAGGAAAAAATAACTCACTAATAATATTTTAAATAAATAACTTTAGATGTCTAGAAAAGTTTTTAAGGATTAAAAAAAACTTATGTTTGGAATAAAAGAAAACTAGCGAAGATATCATTCAAGCGTTTTTATACTATTTTCTAGTGACAATGTGAAACTTGCTGACGTGATTTTTGAAGAGATTTATTTATAAGCAACCTGTGTAATTTACTTTTCGTTCAGTTAATTAGAACTAAATATCACTTATAGACATTTTTTTTTTCCAGCACTGCCACTTCATGAAATTCGGTTCAAAATGCAAACTTTGACTGAATTTTTTGAAATATATTCTGTCTTCATTAAAACATTGACCCATATGGCACATTTTATAGTAAGTACAAAACTTGTGTGGAAATATAAATTACTTAAAAACGACGTTTAAACACACAATAAAATAAGTTAATTTGAACAGACGTATACGTTTTGTGAGTTCAAGGACTCACATCCTCAGTGTATAAAAACCACAAAAACAAAAACAATATCCCCCAACTAAATGTACGGTGAAAACACAAATGTCAAAACACAATATCAAAAGACCATCAAGTTCCAACAGCCAATGAAATTAAAGCGGAAGGGAAGTGCCGTGACACAACAAATCAACCCAGAAAGTTGAGATGTATGGTACACTAGACAAATCATTAACCAAGGAGTTTTTAAATCTATGGATATGAACAGCTTCAAAAAAGTCTAAATCCAGAGAAGTAATGCATTTCTTGATAATGGTAGCTGAGTCAAAATTGAATTTCTGAACATTATATAGTTTCTGAATAAGAGAATCCGCCAATTGGATGCGTTTGAGAGCAAAAATGAATTTAAAAATGAGTCAGAAAATAAGCAGAACTAAATTAATTACTATAAGCAGAACTAAATTAATTTTGTAGGGTTAATTACGCTAATTTTTTTTATTTGTTTATTTAAATGTATGAATGTTATAAATGTGAAACCAGCAGTTAAAAAAAAACGTGTTTTTCAGAACTTCACATTTGTTCTGATGTCCAGAGAGAAAGATGAAAGATAACAACAAACACAAACACTGCACAATGCACCAGTCCTGTAGAGATTTCTTCTATAATCGTCTTCTGAACGTTCGAAAGCTGAGTACATCACTTCAGTGTAGGTCATTTAAAGGGGTGAATGTGATTGTGTGTGCTTCCTTTCAACGGTCTTGAGACCCCCAATGGTTCTGTTGCATTGCCAGGAAAGAGGTACAAAAGCATTTTATAGGGATGATGCTGCCCTCATCAATCCATTTTGGCAAATCTGTCACGTGGTAGACAGTGATATGTGTAGGTTCTCATCCTTTTCCTTACAGTATCAGTAATATGGTACATTTGTCTTATATAGGCAAATAATTGGCTCTGAAAATTGGAAAATTAAGCGAAAGTTCTGGTAGGGGAGGTAGGGGAGATATGCTACACTTTTTTTTACTACTTTTTATAACCCTTAGAAAGCTATTTTTAAACAAATTTTTCACATTTTCTTAAGGGTGTTCTCAAATCCGAAAGGGCAACTTTCTGACATAAGTTTTAATTTATTTGTGTTCGAAAATGCATGAAACTAGCTGGTGTTGTTGTTCAGAAACTATGTCATTGAGCTGCTTTTTCCATTTTTTTGCAAACGCAATAGATCTTTCAGAAAATTGTGTTAAGGGTGTATTCCAATCCAAACTGCTTATTTTCTGATTCATTTTAAAATTCATTTTTGCTCTCAAACGCATCAAACTGGGAAATTCTCTTATTATGAACTACATAATGTGCTGTGCTTAATATTTTTTTGATAAATGCATAAAATACTGTAAAAACGCTGTCAAAGTTGGCGTTTTGAACCGATTTTTCCGAAGAGGGCGATCTGGGAATGAAAAAAAATGGTCATACTGAGAAAATAATTGTTTAAAAATCAAATTCTAATTAATTAAGCTGGAAATGAAATCACACGGCATGTTAAACATGTCTTCAGAAATCACCCCAGCAAGTTTCATGTTTTTACTTTTAAGAATGAGTCTGAAATAAATGAATTAAACCGTATATTACTGCTTAAGGGGGTCCAGGACACATTTTAAAATAATTTTTATTTATTAAGTTAAAATTTTGAATTTTTTTTTGTGATGGTTTACCATATTATTTGTAAACAAAATCACATGATAAAACTTCTCATAATTAAAAAAATAAATGAATAAGAATTTGTTAAAAAAGTGAGGTAATAAAAAAATCATTATAACTCGAAATATTATTTGTAGAATCATTTTTTTTTTCATTTAAATAAACAGAAATACAGTTTTAATTATGATTCAGCATTTTTTAAAATATATGAATTTAAAAAAAATAAAAATATTTAAAGTAAAAATTTAAAAAAAATGTAACTTTAAAAAAAAATTCAAAAGTAAATATTTTTCTCAAATTTGCCGAATCAAAATTAAAGTAAAACATTTCAAAAAGGCAGGTTCCAAGTTTGAACTGTTTATCTTTAATGGTTCTTGACTTTTAACAATTTAAATACGAGAAATGGTGATAAAGCTCATTTTCACAAGAAGTCATTTCATGACTACCATTGCTTAAAGCTAGATTTTGAAAACAAACCAAAATGAAAACCTGTTCTAATTAAAATGACGTTTAAATCATGTTAAAATATTAAGTAGAAAAAAGAGAAATTTTTAATGCAATAAAAGTTTTTTAGTAAGCTTCTAGATTTTTGTGTCCCGGACCCCCATAACGGTATATTACTTGCTTATTTTACGGTTTATTTTTCTGTTATAGACTGGTACCTCAGCTGCCAGTATTATACCGTAAAACTAGAAATTGTCTTTTCAGTGTATATATTTTTTAGTTTTATCCTTGCTTTATAAGAAATCCCAGATTAATTTCAGATAACTGCATTCAATAACACGATCAAACGTTCCTAAAATTCGGCAACACAGTTTACGTTTAGGAGGCGGCCTCACCTTTTTGATTGAATAATGTTATTGAAATTTAAAAATTAGTTGAAGCTGTTCCCAAATCCAAAGATTCAACTTTCTGAGTTTTAATTCATTTTGGTACGGAAACGCATGAAATTCGAAGGTGTTATTCAGAAACTATGTCACCGAACTGTTTTTTCCATTTTCCTGTAAACGCAATAGATCTTTCAGAAAATACTGTCAAAGTTTTCATTTTGAACTGAACTTCCGAACGAAAGAAGAAAATCCAGTCAGTAAGGGGGAAAAGGAGGTGCCAAATGATTAAAATCGCTTATAACTCAATAGGTAAATGATTGATCAAAAAATGGAAAAGACAGTTCGATTCCAAATCGCTTCCATGGCCAGGCTTTTCAATTTTATAGCTTTCCCCTAAAAAAGGAATTTGTAAATGTGTCAAAATGTTTTGCGCTCGTTGAGCAGAGCAGTTAAGAACAGTCTTAAGTAATTGATTATTTTAATTTGAAAATTTTATATTTTAAAAAAATGAAGGAGTCTACTATTTGGCTATTGTAGTTGCTATCCATAATTAATGCAAAAATTTCTATAATAAAACTACGTTAACTTTTCTTAAACAAAAGAAGATTATGTTAATGGGTTAAGTACGTTCTCAAATTAAAAAAAAAAAAAATCCTGGTGGAAATAAAATTTTTATAGTGTGTAGAATTATGGGCCAAAAGATTTAAGGCGATCTCAATTAGATATGAGCAAAAATATGAGAGCGCGCACGATCGATAAAACTGACCTCGCCGAACAAGATAAAGCCAGCTGATGCGTTCAGGTAGGAACTCACAAGTATATGTTTTCGTTGCTGCTAAGGCTGTTCTTAACTGCTGTGCTCAACAAGCGCAAAATGTTTTGACACATTTACGAATTCATTTTTTAACGGGAAGATATAAAATTTGAAAGCCTCGCCATGAAATCGATTTCGGATTGAACTATGTTTTCCATTTTTTGATCCATAAATTATACATAAGCAATTTTGATCATGTTACAAATACGTTTTTCGCCCACTCTTGAGTGGTTATTTTTGCTTTCGCTCGGAAATTAGGTTCAAAATGTCCACTTTGACATTATTTTATGAAAGATCCATTGCGTTTACAAAAAAAGTTCGATTACATAGTTTCTGAACAATAACACCAGCTAGTTTCATGCATTTTCGAACAAAAATAAATCAAAACTTATGTCAGAAAGTTGCCCATTTGGATTTGATAACGCCCTTAAGTTATATTTGTGAGACTGTATTGAGCCATTTTAAAGATTCTACTCCCTTATTTTTATAAATATATTTTTTCCTTCTTAAACTTCAAACACGATTTTCTGAAAATTACATTTTTCAACATGGACAGCATAATATCTTGACCAATTTTTAAGATTTTTGGATAAAATTTGTGCTCATCTACCCATAATTAAGGCTGTTCTCAACTGCTCTGCTCAACAAGCGCAAAACGTTTTGACACATTTACAAATTCATTTTTTAACGGAAAGATGTAAAATTGGAAAGCCTGGCCATGGAAGCGATTTGAAATCGAACTGTGTTTTCCATTTTTTGATCAATCAATTTCCTATTGAGCTATAAGCTATTTTGATCACATGACAAGGCATTTTTCTCCCCTTACCGACTGGATTTTCTTCTTTCGTTCGGAAGTTCAATTCAAAATGCCAACTTGGACAGTAGTTTCTGAAAGATCTATTGCGTTTACAAGAAAACGGAAAAAACAGTTCGATGACATAGTTTCTGAATAACAACACCTTCTAGTTTCATGCGTTTCCGAACAAAAATGAATTAAAACTTTTGTCAGAAAGTTGATCCTTTGGATTTGAGAATACCCTTAAATTATCTAAGGGCCATTGAGCCTTTTTAATTTTTCAATAAGTTTAAAAGATCAAAACTTTAGACGAAAAATGAAAAATGTTTTCAAAAGAACGCATTTTCCTTACTTTTGAAAAAATCTAAAATTTGAGCCGATGACCCTTAGCTACAACCTTATTCTACAAGACGAAACTGGAATTTTAATAGTTTGTTTCTGCAAGAAGTTGGGATGCTGCCAATCGAGCCCAGGTATTTTGGTACAGGTCAACGCGGCTACAGGTTTACGACGTAATATGTGACCAAACTTAACAACAAAATGTATTTTTAAATATTTCAAGCGAGGAAAAAAAAAGTGGAATTATTAATTTTTCAATTAACTTTACTCCTTTCCTAAAACAAAATTAAAAATCATGTCAATTTTTCGCCGCCGAGAATGTATATTAAGCCATTATTTTGAAAATCAAACTAATGCTATTGTTGTATTTTTTGTTTTGCTTGATTTCTTTTTATGTTGAAGTACATCATATTTAATGAATAATGTGAAATTTAGAAGCTCTGAAAAAATTTCCTGTATCCTGTAGAAAATGTGAAAGTTCAAGACCATGAATACCATTTTTCATGAAAATTGAAATGTCAGTATGTTTGCTATATCTCTGGAAAGCAACAGCATCCCAAAATTCTTTTGTCATAAACTGTTAGTATAACACTACATGCTTAGTAAAATGTACACTGTAAACGCAAACGTCTGAAATTCAGTTAAAGAAGTGCCTTAAGTGGATGGTCACATTTTAAGCGAAAAAAAATGTGTCTTACTTTTTAAGACATCTTTTTGCATCTGAATTTAAGATATTGGAAACGTCTTAAAACGCCGCCATTTTTAAAATACTTGAAATTTCTTAAAAAGTCGCAATTTTTTAGACATTCGAAACACCTAAAATGCTGCCATTTTTAAAACACTTGAAACGTCTTAAAATGCAGCCATTTTTTAGACATTTAAAACATCTAAAATGAGGTCTTTTAAGACACTCGAAACATGTTAGAAGATTTTTTTTTCTCTTATTTACACTGTCTCATTGACAGCAGGTTAAAATTTAGACTTACAGTCAAACTACAAAGCAAAATAAATGTTTGACAATTATTAAAAACTACAACAGACTGCATACTATACTGTCAAAATTTATTTTATATTGCAGCAGGCCATATGCAATGTTGCCAAGTATATTTTTAAAATACTGGCATTTAACCTTTTATATTCATTTTTAATGATGAGAACATTACCAATTAAACATAGAAATTTTTTCAAAATTACAATTTTAAATGAATCTATTTTGACTCTTACATATCTGTGGCAGGGCATTATTCTTTTGAAAAGACCCAATCTGCCAGGATATTCCCTATCCTGTCCTTCTAGGAATTAAAATTATTCTATAAAAGTTAGGATTTTCTGCATTTATCAAAAAAATTATTAAGCACGGCACATTATGTAGTTTCTAAATAAGAGAATTTCCCAGTTTGATGCGTTTGAGAGCAAAAATGAATTTTAAAATGAATCAGAAAATAAGCAAGTTTGGATCGGAATACACCCTTAAATAAATTTAATGTTTTCTAAAATGCAATAAGGGTTATATATTATCGACACTAGACTATTTGTGCCTATTGTTTTATAGCTGTCCCATACCTCCCCACTAACAGGGAGTTATGGGTCACATTTTGAAACTTGCAAAAATATTTTTTCAAGTCTCAACAGCTCGAAATTTTCCGATACATTTTCAGACTCATTTTTAAAAGTAAAAACATGAAACTTGCTGGGGTGATTTCTGAAGACATGTTTAACATGCCGTATGATTTCATTTTCAGCTCAATTAATTAGAATTTGATTTTTAAGCAATTATTTTCTCAGTATGACCATTTTTTTCATTCCCAGATCGCCCGCTTCGGAAAATTCAGTTCAAAACGCCAACTTTGACAGCGTTTTTTACAGTATTTTCTGCATTTATCAAAAAATTATTAAGCACGGCATATTATGTAGTTTCTAAATAAGAGAATTTTCCAGTTTGATGCGTTTGAGAGCAAAAATGAATTTTAATATGAATCAGAAAATAAGCAGTTTGGATCGGAATACACCCTTATATCCAAATTAGCCCTTTTGTTTTTTCCTGGTCATTATCCAAAACACATTTATGGTCTCATTTTTAGGTACAGATGGAGTGCTTTGTATTCAAACTGCTTTTTTCCCCCCAAAAAAACATTGTTCAAATATAAGTAAAGTATAAAACTGAATTTTAGGAATATGTCAAAATGTAACCATGGAGTGTATTTGAGAACAAATAAATATTTTTTCTCAGCTTATTGTCCCTAAATTATTAACTAAAACCTCTCTCGTCCATTTTTCTGATAGTGCATTCATTTTCAGTTTTTTTTTTTTTTTTTTTTTTTTTTCATTTATTAAGACTACATAAGTGACCTACTAGCATGATCATGAAAATTTGAAAATCCATGTTAATCTATGAAGAAAATTATGTGAATACTCACCTGTTATCTATTTAAAAAAAAAGATTTTTATTAACGGAAAGTTGACATCAAATGGAGATATATTTAGTCCTTATAAATTTTCAACTTGATGCGAATTTTTAAAATATAAAACTTTATGACAGATTTTTTAAAGGTATATAAATAATTCAAGTAGACATTCATCCGAAATTTTACATTCATCAGGTTCAATGCCAAGATATATTAGTCCATTTTCAAGTATTTAAAAATATTAATAATTCTTTGTTTACTTTGGAAAATAGTTGAAGAATTTTATTAATCATTTAGTCAATTTAAATTACTAGACATACATACAAACCATATCTGGGATTATTATTTATGTTATTTTTCCGTAGATTCAATGTAATTAAAAACGAAATTCCTCACCCCTTCAACATTGTAGACAAATATCTTATCTTCATATCGGCAGCCCTCCCCCCCCTCTTTATGAAATTTTTCTATGCTTCATAAGGTAAATCATAACAATTTTTTATATTTCATTTATAATTCACGGAAAATGTGCACAAACATAAATCCGGCCACATTTTCATAAACAAACATTTGAAGCATATTTAAAAATAATCATTTACGTATGATTTTATTATTCAAAATTATCTTGGTGTAAAATATTAAAATCACTTTAAGAAATCATTTTATGATACAACAGTTAATAATGTGCTTGTTAAACAGAAGTAAATATTTTAAATAATTTTACACATGATTTCAAATTATTATTAAATTTATCGTTTATATATAAATATTTTCCATCAGATAATTAGAAAAATCTGAAAACATTGCATGTCTTTTTGCTTCAGTTTAACATATAAGCACATTTAATAATTAAAGTTGTCAAAAATTTATATATTAATTCATTCATGTGTCCATTGGAGAGGAAAAAAGCTTATTTAATTCAGTGTGTTTCAACAATAAAATAAATGTTTACGACTGTTGCAATAATACATATAATTAAAAATGAGCCCATTATTTTTTTACACAAAAGTAAATAAATAAATAAACATGATTAAAGTTTGCTTTATATAAGAAAATAAACTGCGTAAAAATGCCAAGTTAAACAATACTGTGCTGCCTTTTATAGTACAAAAAACACAGAAAACAATAGCGTAAATATGGATTAATATTAATTTAAAATCTTAGACATAAATGTATACTTTAGAAATGGAACCTCATAAAAACATAGATAACATTAATATTTGTTAAAATCAAATTTGTTCTAAAAATAATATAACATATGGAAAACATTAGCGGAAGAAAATGGAGTATTATATTTTATAAGTCACTTATCCTTTTGTATAGCATACATTTTCCAGTAATTTATATTCCTTTGTTTACATAGAGGAAATATTTTTTTGTGTCCAACAAAGATTTCTAGATAACTGATTAATATATATTTCATTTAAATAACCAGCTATCATAGAAAACCCGATTAGACTAGAGTTTTATCAATTACCACGAGGTACTCTTTTTCTTAGGTTTCTTTAACATGTGCCACTGCATTCCACAGAGAATAATCTGAGCTCTGAGCTGGCAGACAGGGTATTGCATTTTCACCTGAAAGGCCTCGACAATAGAGACTGAAATGTTTGTCCACTGTTCATTTATTCTCATTTCACAGTGATGTTTTGGCATTCATAGTAGGAATTCGTTTTCGATTCACCGCAACAAATCGCACACAACAGCAAACATGGCGGGTGATAATACAGTGCAGTGAATGTAAGCAATTGGATATCTTAATTTAAGACATTTCACCATATTAAGACACTTTATATTAGTTCATTTCTACTACCAGTTCATTAAGACACACAAGTATCTTAAATTAAAGTATCTATTATGTCTAAGCTGTATATTAAGACATTTACGTGTCTTAAATGCTTTTTCAGTCGTTTTCTGTCTTACTTTAAGACTCCTTTATTTGCAGTGTACTTGGTTCCATGGGGCATTGTTATTTTTCATATTTATGTTGCCACAAAATGCAATCAAAATGAGGTTTTTGTCCGTTTTCTACACTTATTATCTTAGTTAAGCAATAGCACCCCAATTTTTTTTTATAGAATATGAAAGTTTACTATTAGGACAAGCTAAGTAATGTAGAACTTTACCGGGACATCGCTGCTGTTAGCAGATATAATCTGTTAAATATTCCAAAGTTTCAAAATCGTCAACTTTTGAATTAGTTCCATCTCAAAAAAGCATCACAGTTGAATAAAACAAAATATATCAGGTAGTAGTTGAACATATGTAGAAAAACATGGAAACGAAAAATAAGTGGGGCCTCATGCTATTTTAAGAAGAAAAAAAATGACAAACCTTACAAAAAGGCAATGAAATAATCAGGATTTTCCCCTACAAGGAGAAAGAGAAAAGGGATGTTCCATTTCCTCATAGAGGAAAAACATACGAAAGGGAAAGAAAAACCGGATAAATCATTTTCTGATAGGAAAGAAGCCTGATATTGACACTGCCTTTTGTAAGTTTTGTCATTTTTTTTTTCTGAAAATAGCATGAGACCCCACTTATTTTTCGTTTCCATGTTTTTGTACATATGTTCAACTACTACCTAATATATTTTGTTTCATTCAACTGTGATGCTGTTTTGAGACAGGACTAATTCAAAAGTTGCAGATTTTGAAACTTTTGAATATTTAACAGATTATATCTGCTAACAGCATCGATATCCCGGTGAAGTTTTATATTACTTAACTTGTCCTAATAGTAAACTTTCATATTCTATACGAAAAATTTTGGGGTACTATTGCTTAACTAAGATAATAAGTGCAGAAAACGGACAAAAACGTTATTTTGTGCATTATGTGGCAACGTAACAATGAAAATTAACAATACCCCATGGAACCAAGTAAATTTTACAAAGCATGTAGTGTTATCATAACAGTTTATGACAAAAGAATTTTGGGATGTTGTTACTTTCCAGAGATATAGCAATTCAAAAATACTGGCATTTCAACTTTCATGAAAAAAGGGATTCATGGTCCTGAACTTTGAAATTTTCTACAGGAAGCAGGAAATTTTTTCAGGGCTTCAAAATTGCACAATATTCATTAAATATGATCTACTTCAACATAAAAAAAAAAAAAAAAAAAAAAAAAAAAAAAAAAAAAAAAAAAAAATCAGGCACAAAAAAATACAACTATCGCATTTGTCTGATTTTCAAAATAATGGCTTTTTCCTTCCCTTAAATTGGCCAGTTAGAAGCGTTTGTTTATTCTAGAAACCTGCATGTTGCTGCTTATTTCCCACATTCATATATTCCCAAAACATACTAGAATTTTCAGATAGTAATTTTTGCTTTAATTAATCAACGACATTCCACGATTAAATAAAGCAAAGAGTACTATATAAAAATTCTTTAAAGAGTTAATTTTTTAAAAAAGTCTTGTGTGTTTTTGCAGCTAGAAGAATTGAAATTCCTAAATATAACTAAATCTCTAGCAATCAATTGTAATGAAAGTTGTATCTCATTCACAGAAAAATGAATAAGTACAGTTTATTTCTAAATTAAAATATTTGAATTTTTAAAATTCCCCGATTTTGTAGATAACACTTATATTTCAATAACGTGACGTATAAAAAAAATGAAGACAAATGTGCCTCAGAAGTGTGTGTTAAGAAACGAAATATCGCGTGAAATACTTGTCAAAATAATTTTAAACTACTCTAAGAACATTCCAAACAACTTTATTAGAAGAGCTATCAATAAAGAAAATAATATCTCATAAACAATATTTTTCATAATTACTTTTGATACATCAAAATCGATAAATGATAAATATGACTATCACCATAGATTCTTTATAATTATCACCAAAGATTCTTTAATTTTCTGATTAAAATTCAAACATATCTTCTAAATCTTAGACTTTTTACTAAAAATATCGTTTAGCTGTAAAATTCTACTTCAAACAAGAACAATGAAATAGAATTTGATAAGAAATACGAACATTAATTCTTTAGCTTATTTTCAGGTTCGGATACCCTTAGACCCGGAGGCGACTGCAGAGACAATCACCTCATCGAGTTCAAATCTGAAATTCTAGAATTAGACAGAATTTGATTAAAATATTAAAATGCAACTGGTCTTCCATAAGTCATATCTTGGTGGAAACCTCTTTCAGACCCGATTTCAGTGGTTGACTCATAGGTTTCTCAATATGTTTTCCTGCACCCTAAGGTATGAAAACATGGAAGACTGGGAGCAGGAAAACACAATGGTAAACCTATGAGTCAACCGATAACATCGGGTTTTCAGGTGTTTTCCACCAAAATATGACTTAACAAATCAGTTGCATTTTAATATGCAAATCGTGTTTTAACTAATTCTGGAATTTCAGCCTCCAACTCGATGAGGTGATTATCTGTGATGCAGCCTCCCGGTCTACCTGGTATTATAAACTCTCAATACCTCAACGTGTATCAAACACTGAAAATCGAAAACTCTAATTTTGAAATAGATTAAAATATTAATAAAAAAAAAAGATTATTTGTATAAATTACCGAAATCAATGTCAGAAATTTTCAAAATTAAATTAGAGACATCTATTTAACGCAATTAAGTTTCAATGAATTCCATGATATGTTTTGCCGATTTTTTTTTTTTTTTCACACAACCCAAAACACAGATCTCATGTGTGCAAAGAAACAAAACTCAAATATTTTTTTTCCTCTAATGCAAAATAGTATGATATATATATATAATAAATTTGAAATCACAAATATATGAAGAAATTGATAAAGTTCTAAAGATGATTTAGAAATGAACATAGGAAACCAGTATGTAAAATAAGAAACTATGAATGACTCACAGAATCGTCAGAGGAGCTTGTGAGTTCATTCATAGACGATGCGTTATTTCATCCAATTTTGTCGGCATATATGTGTGTGTGTGTGTATAAAATCTGTTGCTTTTTATAGAAAAAAATATCAGCCAGGACACCAGAAAAAAAAACATGAGTTTACGGACACAATCTGTATTCCTTACGTAAATACAGACAAAATCAGTTAAAACGACAGAAAGTGCACAATAGATGCAGACTATTTCCGTAAATCAAACAGTTTAAAAGTTTTTTACTGACTTTTTATGTAAAATCAACAGATTTTATTTAATTATGTCGGGGAGAATGGGGTTAGTGTGGACAACATGAATAATTCTGCTATTTATCAAATGAAATTTCTATGTAAATTCAGGTATGTTGGCAACACAGATACAGACTTCCATGTGTGGTTTGGTGGAAAAAAAAATCTTTATAGCTTACAACAAAATTTATAATAGCTGTTCATAGTGCAGAAGTTAGTACACTGCATGTTTTTAATTACGCATTTTACCTATACACTATTTTATTTTTATGAATAGAAAATTATTAATGCGTGCGTTAACTATATATTCCAATTTTGAACTTTACTGTGCATGACTTAAATAGAACAATATTAAGCCTAAAACAAAAAATGGCACTAAGGAGCTAGTGTGAACACATTATAGTGGGGTTACTGTACTGTGGGCATTTTACATTAACCCCATTTAGCTTTTACGGTTGTAAAAACTTGGATTAACTATAAATAACTGCCATTTTAGACTATTTAATTACAAAATATTGCTTAAATAATGGAAAAGGATAGATTAATTTATGAAAATTAACTTTCCAGGTGTAAAGGATTTTGTACTGGTTAGATTTCTTTAAAAATATAAAAACAAGTATCTCGCATTATGCCAGTGTATAGTAGAAGCAACATATGGAATAGCAGTTTTGATGTCCAGTTTCTACAAAAAAAAAAAAAAAAAAAAAAAAAAAGATGGATAGAACAGCAGTTTAAATAATCATAGTCAATGCCTCTTTTCTCCTGATGTAATGGGTACATCACAAATTTTAAGACGTGACATTATATAAAAATGACCACCTCTCATAACTGCTGGTAGCACTGTTCGCACTGTATCACAGTTAATATTTAATATTGATATGTCAAAATACATTGAAATGTAGAAGTGTATCTCTCTATTAAAATCATTATTTCAGTCTTTGATTAAAATTCTTTCATTAAAAATATAGTATATTAAGGCTATCATATAAACATCAAATAATTATTTTTAATTAATTATATTATTTGAAACAGAATCATTATTTAAAGTTTTATCATCTTGCCCACAGTAACCCGAATCATCATTTTAGCTTGTTCACACTCACCCGATTTCATTGGGCTAATGTGGACAAAAAAAAAATTTGTTTTAAATATGTTAAATTTATATATTACAAATCATCTTGCTAATGTAAACAAAATAAAGTTAACATTCCAGTTTATGTTTTAAAATCCATTTGCTTTGTTATAATTGCTATTTAAAGTACTGTTTTTTGCAGATTTATAAAAATTGTCCACACCAGCCCCCTTCTCCCCTACAGAAAAAGTAAATACAATTTCAACAGTAACAAAATATGGATATAAACAAACTGAAAATAACACTTCCTTGATAAAAGCACCCAAGAGAAATTTCACCTGCATATTATGGAAGAAAAAAATCAACTTCAGTGACAGTTACTTGCACATATCGGCAGAAAGAAAAAATTAAAGTAGCTCAATGTTATCATCGGGACACAGTGAAACATCCATGAACTCGTTTTCCGATTCTATAATATCATTAATGGATAATCCGTATAATTCTTTCAAAGAATCAGTTGGAAGATTTTCTAGACTTTCACTGCTGTCGGGGAAGGAGTTATTCGGTTTTTCAAACCTGATTATAGTGACTTCAAAGTCACTTTTCCACGCTTTCAGGATATTTTGGAAAATTTCCAATCTTTCTTGAGACGTTTTCGCCACAGTTAAATATTTGCCCCCATAACTCGTGGCACGTTCGGACACATTCTTCATATCGACCACGCATTTCAGCTGCTCTCGATTCCTCCTGGTCATGTAAATGAGCTGAATACAAAGTAAAGAAGGTATTGCTGTAACTTGAAAAAATCCAGGAGGGCCTTACTGACTGAACAAATTGTGTAAGAGCCAGATTTTTTCTAACGGCCAAAATATGACAGCAAGGTAACTTCATGAATTTGTGGAAGTTGCAGCTGCAGGAGTAAGAAGTCGCAAGAGTCTCACCGACTTTATAATACGATTGACTATCAATCTTTCGTATAATTTTTATGTCCTCTGATTTCTTTAGTTGCTCATAAATAATTTCTGAAGCGAATGGCGTTACAAAACTCGAATACTTCTCCATAACAGGTATTTTTAAGTAGGGAGCTGAAGGAGAGTGCAGCATCTTGGTAATTTGTTGAAACCACTCTTTTCTCAATTTATTAATGGCAGAGTGTAAATTCCTAATAACATTTCCAAGTGTTTCTTGACTACTGATCACAGGTTTTAGCTTCCTTCTTATACTCAGCAAATAAGTATTAAAGGCTTTCAAGAATATTTTTGAATCAGTGTGTAATCCTAACGCCCAAAGATCCCTCTTCGCGTGCCATTTTTTCTTAAACAGACTAAAAACCTGGGTATTCATTTGCTTAAAAAGCTCTATACATCCAGACTCGGATATTACAAACATCATTTTTTCAAACGGCTGAAGGGTTTTATTAACATCTTGGTTGACTGCCGCACTATCCAGACTGGATAAGTCTTTTTTGAAAGCTTTCATGCAGTGAAAGAAAGACGTAAAAATTAACTTTTCTGGAAAGGCTGCTTTAAGGATTTCTCTGTCGCAGCTTTCATCAGAAAGGATTAACTCGATATCTGTCCAACATATATTGTGTTTTTTAAACATATCGCAGATCCAGACGAATCCTTGCGCATTTCCACATTTTAATAAACCCACAAATATTATTTCACAATGGCCGTTACTGTCCACGCCAATAAATAAAACAAAAAATTGATTCAGTTCTGGTACATCACATAAGATATCGATGCAGACGAACTCAGGATAGTACGAGTAAAATTTCTCCATTAACGGATCCTGGATAAACAAATTTGTAGCTTGTTTATCATCACAAGACTCTTCGTAATAATAATATAATTCAGATAAAATCTGAAGAGATTCGGGTTTATTATTTGCAAGGATAGCGACATTTGATGCAGAAGATCTTGCACTTGTGAGCGCTTCCGGGCTCTGCTTGACAGATTTTGGATTCATGAAATGAACTAAAATTAATTATCCGTGTCAAAAGCAGAAAATATTCATATCGAATAATTATAAATAAAATAAGGGTATTATATTAAGGGGCTACTTTAGTCACGCGAAAAGACCCGCTCGCTAATGCTAATCCTAATGAAATGAACAAATTTATAAAGATATCTCGTTTGCATTTCAATATTTTTAAATGATTTTTTTTTCATTAAATAGTTGATCTGTACAAAGGCCGTTTTTTACTTTATCGATCTTGATTGCAGACTTCTTTTAAGTGGATGCTTTCACTTTCGAAACCGAAAATGAACGTGTCCTCATTAAAAATATCTGTAAACAAAATCAGAAAAGTAAAAAACGGATTTTGTACAGATTGATCTCAGCTATCCAATGAAAAAAATATCTAAAAATAATGAAATGCAAACGAGATATCTTTATAATTTTTTCCCTTAGTATTAGCATTAGCGAGCGGGTCTTTTTGCTTGACTGAAGTAGACTGTTAACTTCATCACTTATTCAAACCGCATTATAAAGCTTCTAACTTAAGGCTGTTCTCATATTCTAACTGCACAGTTAAAAATAAAGGTTTAACTTTGAACAAAAAAACTGGTGAAAACAAGAGGTTTCACCGAGTTTCCCGTTCAAATAAAAATGACTGGAAAAGAAAATTATATGCTGGATGCACAATAACCGAGTTTACGGTTCTACGTTTAGTTATCGTTGAGTGGCATCACATCACGATCACCCCACAACCACAAGCTAAACTTTAATGGCGGCTAACAACTTAAGCGTCAACATGAATATCGCTTATTTTGGATTTATCTCCCCGTCCCCATCAATCCTTGAGATACAAGTAAGTACACTAGTAGCTATAGTTTATTTTACTGTTAGTACACATTGTAATGTTTTGCTGAAACTCTCTTGCACAAAATTTATATTTTACCTGTAAATATTAGATTAGCAATTTGCTTAAGCCTAAAATAGTACCGGTTCTACATTGCATCCGGAGCGAAATAAACCACTATTTTAAAGCTATTAATAACTTAAGTTTAATAATTTAGTTCAGTTCAAAGATTTTACACGCGAAATTATTTTTCGATATCAGTTATTTTTGTTTGTTGATGTTTTCAATTTATGAATGCCTCGCTATCATTAATGCTTGTCATACGCATTCAAGTCCTTACTACAACATGATATACATATATATGTTTGCAAAACTGAATTTTTTACATTACTTAAAAGAATGTTTACAGGATTTTATGTAGCTAAATTAAGTATTAAAAAAGGTTTATATGATTTTTTAAACCATTCATTTTCCAAAATTTAATGTAATCAATAAAAACTAGTGGTTGCCTTTTTTTTTTTTTTTTTTTTTTTTTTTCTAATGAGATTGCTATATAATTTAAATTCAAAATTATCTTTATTTTGTAAGTAATGGATATATGAAGGCATACGAAACAAACGCCAACTGTATTATACAATGAATATTTTGATATTTTAAAACATTAAATTAGATGAAAAATAAAAATCGTGAAATGCAAATTCTGGTTTGTGTATGAGATTATAATTTTAAATTTATAATTAGCTGTATCTTCTAAGTAAAATAATGGATATTTGCAGTTGAGGTTCCAGAAAAGTGTGTTAGGAGATAAAAATTTAACATTTTAAAAATATCAAAATGTAAGAAACATAAAACCATGAAATGCAAATTTTGGTTTTTGAAAATATACTATTACAAATTTATGACATATAATTGTATAACTGTTTTTACATTGTGCATTATATATAGCTCAATAAATATTAAAAAGGTTTATATGATTTATTAAACAATTTGTTTTTTAAAAATGAAACCATAAAAACAGGTGGTCGCTTTTTTAAAAATTATGAGATTATAATTTTAAATTCATAATTAGCTGCATCTTCTAAGTAAAGTAATGGAGATCTATAGCTATAAGACCTCCAAGTCTGTTAGAAGGTACATTTTGATATTTTTAAAACTTTAAATTTGTTTAAAACTTAAAACCGTGAAATGCAAATTTTGGTTTTTGAAAATATACCATTACAAAATTATGACACATAATTGTATAACTGTTTTTTACATTGCTAAAGCATGTTTAATAATGCATTATATGTAGCTCAATAAATATTGAAAAGGTTTATATGATTTATTAAACAATTCGTTTTTCAAAAAAATATGAAATGCATATAATAAACAGGTGGTCGCTTTTTTAAAAAATTCTATAAGATTATACAATTTTAAATTCATAATTAACTGTATCTTCTAAGTAAAGTAATGGATATCTGCAGTTGGAGGTTTCTGAAAAGTGTGACGCATTTTGATATTTTTAAAATGTTAAATTTGTAAAAAACTTAAAACCGTGAAAAGCAAGTTTTGGTTTTTTGTGAAAATATACCATTACAAAATTAGGACATATAATTGTATAACTGTTTTTACATTGTGCATTATATATAGCTCAATAAATATTAAAAAGGTTTATATAATTTATGAAACAATTTTTTTTTTCAAAAATAAATGAAATCCATATAATAAGCAGGTGGTTTTTTTTTTTTAAATTATGATATTATAATTTTAAAATCATAATTAGCTGTATCTTCTAAATAAAGTAATAGAAATTTGTAGCTATTGAAATCTCCAGCTCTGTTTGAAGGTACATTTTGATATTTTTAAAATTTAAAATTTGTTTAAAACTTAAAACCGTGAAATGCAAATTTTGGTTTTTGAAAATATACCTTTACAAAATTATGACACATAATTGTATAACTGTTTTTACATTGCTAAAGTGTGTTTAATAATGCATTATATATAGCTCAATAAATATTGAAAAGGTTTATATGATTTATTAAACAATTCGTTTTTCAAAAGTAAATGAAACCCATATAATAAACAGGTGGTCGCTTTTTGTTAAAATTTATGATATTATAATTTTAAATTCATAATTAGCTATATCTTCTAAGTAATGGATATCTGAAGTTAGAGGTTTCTGAAAAGTGTGTTAGAAGATACATTTTGATATTTTTAAAATGTTAAATTTGTAAAAAAACTTAAAACCGTGAAATACAAATTTTGGTTTTTGAAAATATACTATTACAGAATTATGACATATATCTGTATAACTGTTTTTTACATTGTTGAAGCATGTTTATTAATGCATTATATATAGCTCAATAAATATTAAAAACGTTCATATGATTTATTAAACAATTCGTTTTTTAAAAATGAATCCATAAAAACAGGTGGTCACTTTTTTGTTAAATTATGAGATTATAATTTTAAATTCATAATTAGCTGTATCTATTAAGTAATAGATATCTGCCGCTATAGGCCATTACAAAATTATGACATATAATTGTAATTAACTCGGGTGTGAAACATGTCTCCCAAGAACCGCGTTATATCGGGCTTCCACTGTATTTTAAAAATTGTAACTTCATAATACAAATTCTAATTTTGAAATAATATTCAAATATAAATTTAGCATAATTTATAGTTTTTTCTTTTAAATTGCTATAGGATTTACCGTAAAGTGTCAAACCTGCCATCCTAAGAGTACGCTGATTTAGTATGCCAGTGTTTCAAGAAACGAAAGATTGTCTTTTTGATGTAAGTAAATTTTAGTGTCAGTTTTTGTTAATTTCATCTTTCAATAATGTTTTAATACTCGCACACATTGTTTACATAAATGTTTGACACTTTCTGTGTCATTTATTTATTTATTTATAGCTGTAGCTGTGTAATAAGCCAATAGTAGATCTTAATGAGTGAGAAATATTATTTTACATGCATTTATGAGAGAAAAAAAGAATTTTTTTCAAGTGCAACTTCTGATGTTATCGACAATTGTAATATATTTCATAGAAATTTTAAGTTTCAGTTTATTACACAGTGCCAGTTTGAACCATCAATGATATAAAACAAAATTGAAATATCTTTAACAACTGTCTACTTTAAACTGCACATAAAGAAAAGTCTTAAAAATTGTACAATGCTTAAAATTCAAAATATTGCTTGTTTGTACCCTTAAAGATTGAAATGTTGGATAAAAAAGTGTCTATTACTTAAATTATTTCTATTTTCAAGTGTATGAGTAACCTATAGTGTTCAAAAGTAAAAAAAATTGAAAGGTTTCTTAAAGCAACTTTATTTTAGTTAATTTCGCCTTTCAATGATTTAGAATAGTCATACACATAATTTACATAAATCTTTGACACTTTCTGTGTTGCTTTATTCATTTATAGCTGTGAAATAAGTCAAAAGCGGATCTTAATGTGGAAAAATATTATTTTACAAGCATTTATATTTATAAGACAAAAATAAGAATTTTTTCAATAGCTTATCAATGTTTTAACATATTTCATAGAATTTTTAACTTTTGGCTTATTACACAGCACAACTTCAAACCATGAAGGATATAAAACAAAATTAAAATACATCTTTAAATAACTGTCTTTAAACTATTTACATAAAATAAGAGTAAAATCTTAAAAAATGCAGAAAACTTAAAATTCAAAATATTGCTTGTTTGTACCCTTAATTGATATGTTGGATAAAAAAGTGTTACATAAATTATTTCTATTTTAAAATTTATGAATAACCTATAGTGTTCAAAAGTAAAATTTTTTAAAGATTTCTTAAAGAAACTATTTTAGTTAATTTCATCTTTCAATAATGTAGAATACTCATACACATTGTTTACATAAATGTATATGGTACTTTCTGTGTTGTTTTATTTATTTATATTGTAGTTCTGTAATAAGTCAAAAGTGGGTCTTAATGGGTAAAAAACATTATTTTACATGTATTTACAAGACCTAAAATAAGAATTTTTCAAGTGCAAATTCTGATATTGACACAGCATATTTCATAGAACTTTTGAAAATTTAGTGTTGAATCTAGAAAAAAAGTCGCCATTCAACAATTTTTAAAAAAGGGCAGAACATTCTCAAAAGTCACTCTTGTACCTTGTTATTTTTTTCTTCAGTTGATTAGTTTAATTTTATCAATAGTATTTTGCGATTTTGCCGCAACTGATTGAATTTCTCGATCTTCCCCCCTCCCTCCCGATACGTAATGTTGACTTTAGGGCCGTGGTTCCCAACTTGGGGGGGAGGGGGGATTTGAAATTTGTTACTCACCCGTTCGCCAGACTTGTATAAAACCAAAAACTTTCTGCGCACATAAATATTGGATCAAAAACTTTCTGCAAATTAATTTAATGTTTAATAAAATAACGTGCTATACATAGCTGCCAACTCTTCCGATTTTTTCAGAATTCTTCTGAAAAATCGGCATGTTTCCGATTTTACCAGCGTAATGAGTTTTCTTCTGCTTTTCGTCATTTTCTTCCGATTTTTGGCCTTTTTTTACGCGAGTTTCGTCAAAGGATCGCGGGGAAACCCAAAATTTCGCCGAAGGTTCACGGTGAAGACGCAAATTTTGTCAGAAGATCGCGTAAAAAACGAGAATTCCCCCAAAAGAGCACGTAAAAACACAAATTTTGTGAAAAGAACGCGAATTTTGTCAAAAGATCAGGTAAAAAAAAGCACCGTCAAAAGATTGCGTAAAAACACTATTTCCGTGAAAAGATTGTGTAAAAACGCGAATTCCGTTGAAGGATCGCGGAAAAAACGCGGTGTTTCGTGAAAAGATCGTAGAAAATCCAAATTTCACCGATGGATTGCGGAAAAAACCCAAGTTTCGCCGAACGATCGCGGGAAAGATGGGAATTTCGTCAAAAGATTGCGTAAACAATGTGTAGGGCTGATTTTTGTCCAAATTTTCCAAAAATTTAAGGCATTCATTTCCGAAAGTTAAAAAAAAATCGGCCACCAATTCAGACATTGCAATTTTGACATTTTCGGCCAAAAAAATTTATTTTGTCAATCGTTTGCAGAAAAATTGCCAATTTCGTCAAAGGATCGCGTGGAAAACGCTAATTTTGTCAAAAGATCATGAAAAAACGACAAATTTTGGCTGAAGATTGCGAATTTCGTCAAAGGGTCGCGCAAAAAAAAAACGCATAGCTAGTGTTTGAAGTGGACCCCCCCCCCCCCTAGCTGTAACTTTTCAGAAAATTTGCTGTGAATTTCAGAATTTTTTTTTTTTACTCAGAATCACCCTAAAAAAAAAAAAAAAGAGAAATTTAGGAGTAAGAAGTTTTAAGTGTGTCTTTTAATGTGAAAGGTAGGATATCTATGAATATTAAAAAAAAAAAAAAAGAATTAGTAATTTTTAATATATTTAAGTTATTCTTTTTTTTCATAATATATATTGTGTAATTGCAAATTAGTGAATATTTTATTCGGGTTTCTCTTTGAAATTTGTTTGTTTATAAGGATTCAGCTGTTTTTAAATCCTTACTGAAAGCGTTATAAAACTTAAAAAATCTTCTGATTTTTCACCAAAATCTTCTGACTTCTTCTGATTTTTTGCCCAAAATCTTCTGAGTTTTACCGAAATTTAGTTGGCAAGTATGGCTATATGACTTTGACGGTATGAATTTTAAACAGTAGTTTTAAAATAATTACCATATAATTTAAAAATTAATTAATATTAATTACAGAATAATTATGCTGGCTAAAAAAATAATAAAGCTAAAAATCCATGATAAGAAGGGGTGAATTCTTATCAGTTATTTTGTCAATGCATTTAGAAACAGTCCAATCCTTAATATTGTGACCTCTTCTCACAAAATGCAATAATGGACATTGCTTCTGAAACAACTGAATGACATTTTGCAAGGAGGGGTCCATTCATAAGTATAAAAATTAAAGAGACTGATGAGTTTTTATTGTGGCCCTTTGACGAAATTCTCATTTTTTCCGCGATCATTTGGCGGAATTTTTGTTTTTTCGAGATTTTTTGACGACATTTGTGTTTTTTTTTGCAATTTTTTGACGTAATTCGCATTTTTTTCGCAATCCTTTAACAAAATGCACTTGCTTTCTCCTGTCCTTTGGTGAAATTTACATTTTTTCATGATCTTTTGACGAAAGTCACGTTTTTTACGCGGAGTTTTGCCGAAATTCGCGCTTTTTTTCGCGATCTTTGACGAAATTAGTTTTTTTCCGCGGTTCTTTGACGAAATTTGCATTTCTCCCCCCCCCCCCCATCCCCCTGATCTTTTGACAAAATTCATGCTTTTTTCCGCTATGCTTTTACGAAATTCGTTTTTTTCCTGCGCTTTTTTGGACGAAATTTGCTTATTTCTGCGATTCTTTGATGAAATTAGCTTTTTTTTTTTTGCGATCCTTTGATGATATTCTGGTTTTTTTCTGTGACCTTTTGAGGAAATTCATGTTTTTTTTTTCGCGATCCTTTGGTAAAATGCGCTCTTTTTTCGCGGCCCTTTTGCGAAATTTGTGTTTCTTTCGCGATCCTTTAAGGAAATCAGTTTTTTTCGCGATTCTTTTACGAAATTTGCGGGTTTTTTTCATGATTCTTTGACAAAATTCGCGCTTTTTCCGCTCTGCTTTTACGAAATTAGTTTTTTCCTGCGCTTCTTCGACGTAATTTGCGTTTTACATACGATTCTTTGACAAAAAGTTTTTTTTTCCACGATTCTTTAAAGAAATTCGCGTTTTTTCTGCGGTCATTTAACGAAATTTGCATTTTTTTCCCCGCCATGCTTTGACAAAATTAGGTATTTTTTCTGCGAACGATTGACGGAATTAATTTATCTTCGGCGAACATTTGTTGAAATCCGCAATGCGCGTTGAAATGCGCGCGTGCGTCTATATTATACAACTCTGCCGTTCGCTATCAGTTTCTTTTGGCATTTTTTTTGGTTGAGATGTTGGGAAGAAAAATTGTTGTAGACAAAAAATAAACAGAATAGAAGCAAATTTTTAAAAATCAGGTTTTTTAATTGAATTTTAAAATTTTTCCCAGTCGAAAGTTTAAAATAGTTTAACACCAGAATAATTGTATGAATAATCTTTTAAAATGTTTTGACATCTAATCTTAGTATTAAAAATCTGGTACTTTTTTGTTAGCCAGGTGCCAGTGTTACATATATATATATGTAATGTACATATATTGTATATACACACACACACACACATATATGTATATATAACACTGGCGCCCGGCTAACCAAAAAGTACCAAAAATCTTTATAATTTTTCTGGTTATTTAGGTATTTTATAATATTTGGTAATGCTTTCGATTATTTATTGAATGACCTTTCAACTGCTATTCGCTTTGCTATAAATCACATGAAAAATATTTTACACATGAAACTATTTAAAAGTATATATAAATTTGATTCTCTTGAGCATATTTAACCTAAACACTATATGAAATATCTAAATGAGGTATTAACTTTATAAAATTTATAAATATTAAGTAGCATTAGAAAAGAAAATGGGTAGATAATAAATATGTGTGGCTCTCTCTACTTTAGGCGTCTTGCACAATAAATAAATTTATATGACGACATATACATTTTAAATTTTAAAATCAGATAATAATATATGGAAAACAATTCATGATATTGGGAAAAGGAAAACAGAGAAAATGTGTTCTGATGGGGAATAAATGTATACTTAAAATTGATAAAAATAAGAATCATGAAATGCTCTTGTGTATTGTGTTATCCATAAAATGAAAATTTAGAGTCCAGAGCTTTTCCACCAATCCTTAAAACATTACAAAAATGAATTATAAAATGTGTGAGTGTTATTAGTTTTAATCAGGGCTGCGGAGTTGGTGGGAAAAATGGATGACTCCGACAATGCAGACCTGCTTGTAAAATGGACAACTCTGACTCCGACAATTTTAACAGACCAAACTCAGACTCTTTCGCTCAAAAATGGGCCCAACTCCAGACCCCTGATTTTAATGCTAAATATGTCATTCTTCAGGATATTTTGAGAAGATTCAGAATGTATAATACTTTTCTTTAATTGAGGGGTGTTGAAAAAGTACAATAAATGCCTTTTTGGTGCAAAAGCGAAGATGTATACAAAAAGATTCTCATTCTCAAAGAAGAGTCATTTCATTTATAGAATTATGTTAAAAACACATTTGTGACACAAGGTTCACCTTTTCAACAAGTTAAAAAAAATGTGAAATGATTAGTGATTGTAAGGTTCTTATATTGTTCCATCTTGTAATAGAGTTCACTTTTTCTGTAATAAGATACATAATTTACAGAGTGACAAGAAGGGGGGGGGGTGGCATGGTTATTTTATTAATGCTCTGGTGGGGCGTGAGCAGTAAAAGGTTAGGAATCACTGCTCTAGGGCAATTTGGCAGGGTGCAGCTCCCGTCGGCCCTTATATATAAATTACGTTATGCACCCACTGGCCCTTTTTAACTAGTGCATGCACTCGGCATTTCTTACTACTGCAAGTGCCCGGCGACCCTTTTTAATTATTTTATGCACCCAGGTTCTCATGCAGCAATTTTTGATGCGCCCTTTCAATTCACTTTTTTCTGGTCGCAGAAGGAAAAGACTCACAAAATATCTACTCTTGTCCCGCCCCTCCCTGTGTACACGTCTAAACAAATTAAATTATTTTCATGTATAATTTGAATTTAGATATTTATTAAGCAGTTTAAATAGTCCTAAAAGCAGTTCGAGGACTGTTACATATTAAACTAGATGATTATTGATAAATTCTCGATTATGTAGGTTCGGTCTCAATTACTTTGGATAATCGAGGTTCTATTGTATATATGTCGTAGGCTAATTGAGAAATAAGGCTCTTTGCAAAGAACCGGGCTAATTGGAGAATCGTCGCATAAAATTCTATACATTGCTACATAAAATTCTATAGAATTTTATGTAGCGGGCCAGTGATGATGTCTGCAGACCAGTAAACTCTGATGTTTACTGGTTCTTTGGACTAGTGACTTTTTTTTATCAATTCTACCGCTGTTTATAGTATAGTTATTTAGGTATAGTAGGTATAGTTTTGAATCTGAAACAATTAGGGATGCACCAAATGTTTGGTATCCACTCATGTTATCAAAAATTCGGCTTGGTCGAATAGCAAACTATTCTGTTTGGCCGAATAACGAAATATTCAGCCTAACCGAATACTTAAAAAAAAACTTAAAACATATTTTTAAAAACCTTATACCACTTCTACGTTTAATAGTCAATTTATAAAGATATTCAGAATAATTAGAAACAGAATCATATATTTAAATAAAAGATAATGTTTTTACATTATTTATTTGCTGTTTAAGTATTTAAGAAAATTAAACAAACCCGAGGATTTTCATCGGAATTAATTATGTACAAATTCAAGTTCCTGAATATTGTCCAGTAAATAATCTGTTTCTTGCTAAGATTTTAAGAACGTTTACGATCTCTGAAAATGATCGCCCACTCCAGACACCGATCTAGGATGCATTAAAAAACTCCCTTGCTTAATCAAAGGGAGTAGAACAGTTATTCTTGCTGAGTTGCCGCCATATAAAATTTGAATAGATTATATTACTTATTTACTTTAGTCTCTTCCTGACAAACAAATAATATATGATCCTGTACAATTTTTCTTCCATTTTTCCGCAATTTCTCTTTGATTTTAAAATGATTGTTTCAGAATTTAAGAAAATTTTATTCATTTGTTTTAATTCACAGAAGAAGCCATGAAGTTTTAAATTTTATTCATTAAAAAAGTTTTATAACTATCCTCTTCTTAAATAACTCAAAGCAGATTTTTTTTTTTTTTTTTTTTTTCAGCATAAAGTTTACTTGAAAAAGCTCTTGATTATCAAAATAAAAGTTTCTGTTTTAAATATTCTGTTATGTAAAATTGTTTTAAAATTTAACATTTTAATGCCTTTAAACTTTGAAATATAAAAGTATTCGACAAGCCGAATATTCGGCCTAGCGGTTACTATTTGGCTAGCCGAATATTCAGTATTCGGCCAAAATCAGTATTCGGTACATCCCTAAAAACAATATACTGAACTTACTTTTGAAAAATGGGTTAACCCGACCTGCAACAAAAATAATTAACATCGGGAGAAGATTTCCCCACCACAGTCTGCCGTAACATTTCAGAAAATTGGCTGTGGACTTGAGAACTTTTTGTTTTACACAGAATTCCCCGTGGTGCAGTGGTCTCCACACAACACAGACATGCACAAAAACTTCTATTTTTATTATTATAGACTCCTTCCACGTTAAATTGTCTGTTGTTATACAACTCAATGCATAATCAGACTTTGCATTAAAAAATTTTTTTGAAATAAGGGGAGGAACAAAAGGTGGACTTCTCATGTGCAAACCAAACTCATAGGTAGAACATTCATAAATTGGGATTCAATTTTTTCTATGAGATTCTTAAAAATATAGCACGATTTCAGTATACTTTGATAATATATTCAAGGGGTGGACAGACTTAGATAAAATGTAAAACTGTCTGCAAACTCAAATAATTTCTTAAAAATTTTCTGCAAAAGAAAACGCCTCGCCCCTCCTAAGTCCTATATCGCCGCTAACAGCAAAAGTGAAAAAGTCCTCTTTCCAATCCCTCACATTACCTTACATGCTCTCAACTCAGCTTGGTTGCGGTTTTCTCAGGGATGGGAAAATTTAAGTTTAATCTGTGACCCTCTGAGAGAGGGGGGGAAGTTACTGGTCCAATTGAATTTTTGGTGATTTCAGACCAGCAGACCACAAAGGATTTCGAAAGCAGGTTGATTTTTCAAATGCTGAAGCTTTTTTTTTGTAAAAGAGAATTTGATTGATATGCTGTTTAATTTTTGAATTATTTTCCCTGTGTGAAATTTTATTATTATTATGTCTGCACAAAAAACAATTTTATGTCTTAAAATATTTACCCTTTCATTTAAAACAGGTGGAGAAATTAACCTGATGCTTGGAGCTGCTAATACTTGGGTACTAAGCTTCAAGAATTCTTTATATTTGATGATCTCGTCATATTTATGATCCTCATTTGGGGAAGAAAGAGGCTATTTTTTAAATGAATGGTCGGACGGTACTGCACCCTCCTAAAACTGTCGGAGAGAAACTCTCTATGGAAAATGGCATTATATTTACAGTTAATATTAGTTTGACATACTATATATATGTATAGACATATAATTTAATGATTGTATAATTTGTATTTTCAATAAATGGAGCGGCATACCGCAAACCAACTTAATTGTGTTGTTATTTTATTGTCTGTGACCATTTCTTTTTTTCACCTATTGCAAGGCTGCTGTTGGTGAATATTTTCCTTTTCTACTACTATTATTTTAAAAAATATTAAAAAATCTTCATCATAGATTATCGTTTAGGAATACTGAAAAAATACATATATAATCAATAATAATTAATCACTTTGGCGACAATGCTGTTATTAAATTAACCATGTAAATTAAGTATTTAATATACTATGAAAACACATTGTGTATTAAAAAATAAAAAAAGCTTTAAAATTCTTTTAAAGTAATATTTTTGTGTTAGCTGATATTAGAGGTTAAATGAAGGATTCTGCTACTTATAGCTGTGTTTTTTTATGCTGATTATTTCAGTGTTTACACATATGCAGTAAACTCTATGTAAGATGGAAATCTGTCTAACTCTGAAAGATTTTCATGTCCCTGCGAATGCACAGACATAAAGTACAATTTGTCTAAGGCGGAATATTGTCGACTACGGAAAATTGCCTCGATTCCACTTTAGACAGGCTTTACTTTGATTATGTATCCGTTATGCTTGTGTTTTATTTATTTATTGAAAAATCTTATATTCATTATTGAGTGTTAAACAAAAACGAATGCTGAACTTTTTGTTGTTTTATATTTAATTGAGTTAATTTTGCATAATTGAGCTGTGTGCAATATAAATTTTTAAAAGAACCGTGCTTGAAAATTAATTTAAAAACCATGAAAAATCAGTAAATTGAAATGCAGATTTAATTTAATTGCGTATGAAATTACAATTTTTCCCCTTTTAACGACATAAAAATGAAAATTATGTGATAATTCAATTTGAGGAAAAGGGGAAATGGATTGCTTAGATTATTGTTACTGTCGATATGTGTCAGCAATAGTAGAAAAATCAAATTTTTATTTAATACTAATTTAAAAATAAATGCATTAGTAATAATTTTACATAATTGGGATTTTGGACAGAACACGTTAGTTTTATTGTTCAAAAATAGTACTATCAAAATGTATATAACTTTTAAAATAGTGATTGGTGAAATTTTCATATGTGTAACAATTGTACCTTTATATTAATGATATGAGGAAATGTCTAAAAATAATTTTTGCTAATTGAAATATTTTATTTTTTGTTTTGTGAAAAGAAGGTAAAAATTTGAAAACAAAGTATCAAAATTTCAGCATCTGTAGATTCACAACAATATAAAAACAAAAAAATCTACAGATCATAAAAGTAGCAGCTAAGTGCATTATGGAATCAAACTTTTTTCAAACCTGTGCAAAAATTAATATTGTTTAAAGAAATCCATTTAGCATTGCTTAAAGCAATGTTTATTAAAAATATTTTTTATTTCCTGGATTTTAAATTAAAAATATAATAAAAACAGGATATGTATTTAAATCTAAGAAAATTATGTTTAAAAAAAAAAATCTTCATTATGAATGGTTTGTGAATAAGCAAACAACACTAAATGGATTATAAGTGTAACTGAGTGCAGAGAAATGTTCCAAAATGTACAAGGACAGAATGGTAATATTCACGGAAGAGAGAGAGAGGAAAAAAAAAAAAAAAAGCTATTTTGTGAAATTAGATCAAACTGGTTTACATTTGTTTTTTAAATATATTTCAAAGCCAATAGAATCAATAATTAAAACTTTAATAATTTTCAGTTTAATGAAAACAAAAAAATTATGCTTTCGTACTGCAACATAATTTCACATAATCTGAAATTTTGTTCTTTATTACACCATAAAATGATAAATTGAAAACCAAAGTCCTGGTTAATCATTTCACTCCAAAGCGAGGGGGAAAAAAAAGAAAACTACAATCCGGTGTAACCTTTCCCCATAAAGTTGAGAGAAAAACCTGAATTGTGGTTCAACCTTTTACTAAAAAATTGGAATCGACAAAATCTTGAATCATGGTTAAATCTTTCACCAGAAAGTTTGATTTAAAAAAATGCTGATTCATGGTTAAACCTTTCACCAGAAAATTTGATTAAAAAAACCCTGATTCATGGTTCAACCTTTCACCAGAAAATCGGATTAAAAAAAACCCTTGATTCATGGTTCAACCTTTCACCAGAAAATTGGATTTTAAAAAATCCTGAATTATGGTTCAACCTTTCACCAGAAAATTGGATTTATAAAAAACCTGAATCATGGTTCAACATTTCACCAAGATAATGGTATTTGTGAAAGCGCCAATAAATTGGTGAAACATATCACCAATATCTCGGTTGCAGCTAAATTTCAGCTACTTTTAACCATTTTCTTGGTGAAACATCCAACTTCATTTTTAACAGTGTGGACACTGACGTATTTTATAAATCATTTTTCTTCGGAAATGCGTGAAATTGGCCGGTGCTCTTATTCAGAAAATTTGTAATCGAACTGTTTTTTGCGTTTTTCGTTAAATACACATTCCTTAAAAAAAAGCTTTGAAATTTTGCACCAAATTTCCGTACGCGACAGCGCAGGAAAGGAAATTAATTAAAATTAAATTCCTTTATTGGAAAATATTAGCGATTACAAACCATTTCAATAATCATATGCTTGCAGATATCATGCATTTGTGTTTAAAAATGAATCAGGAAATGCGTCAAAGTTTCGAGTTGTTGAATGGGGAAAATAATTTTTTTTTAAAACCCAGATTCAAATGACCAAAAAAGTTTTAAAGCCCGTTTCAGACTTTTTTTTATGACATCTGATAATACACTACCACGGTATGCTAGAGCACGTTATAGCGCGCAAGAGCGCATATCGAGCATTTATGTTTAAAAATGAATGAAGAAATGCGTCAAAAATTCGCGTTGTCAAGTGAGGAATTTTTTTTTTTAGAAACCAATTTCAATGACCAAAATTTTTTAAGACTATAGTTTCAGACCCTTTTTTGAGGACATCTGTTAAGACACTACGTTAATATCGCGAAGCCACTCGCAAGCTAATGCTAAACGTTCATTTCGAATTTCCAGTTAAATTTTCATGTTTTTTTGTGTCCCTTGGCGGAGCAAGGGGGGTATAAAATGTTTTAGATCCATGTCATAACCGGATACTATCGTATTTATCGAATTTGGTTGCAGTTTTTTCTTTCTTCTTTCGGGACGTCGTAGCAGGTCTTCTTTCCGAATCTTCAAGATGGTTCTCAAATCCGCTGCTCAACAACGCTAATCTTTGACACATTTTCTGAATCAATTTTAAACGTAACGGCATAAAATTGGCATGCCAGATTATTGAAGTAATTTGAAATTGAAATGAGTTTAATGATTTTTCAGAAATTACTTATCGAGCTATAAAGCAATTGTGGTCGCGTTACGACTGGTTTTTCTCCTTTCAGGCGGTGTCGCGTCGGAAATTCGGTTCAAAACGCCAACTTTGACAGTATTTTCTGGCAGATCTGTCTTTACCAAAATATGGAAAATGTCTTTCAATTACATAGTTTTGTATAAGAATACCTGCCAATTTTACAAATTTCCGAAAAAAAAAAAAAGAATTTAAAAAGTGTTAGAAAGTAGCTCCTTTGGATTTGAGAATAGCCTTAAGGCTGTTCTCAAATTCCTTGCTTAAATGACACGCCAAACTTTCTGACATATTTTCGGACTCATTTTTGAACATAAAGGCATAAAATTAGCATGCCAAACTATTGAAGCGATATGGAATAGAAATGAATTTTCCATTAAATAAATTACTTATCGAGTTATGAGCAATTGTGATCACGTGACTACCAGTTCTTTCTCGCAGGTCGCGTCAAGAAATTCGGTTCAAAACACTAAATTTGACAGTATTTTCTGAAATATATTTTACCAAATTTTACTGCCTTTACCAAACAATGGAAAACGTGTTTCGATTACATAGTTTTTGAATAAAAACACTTGCCAATTTCATGGTTTCCGACCAAAAATTAAAAAACATGTCAGAAAGTAGCTCCTTTGGATTTAAGAACCGCCATAAGTTTAAAATCTAAGTTATTTCAACGCCCGAGTTATAAACAAGTTTTTAAAATTTAAAATTTAATTGCGTATTTTCCAAATGTTTCGAGAAATTAAAGGAGCATCCTCAAATCCAAAGCAGCTTCTTTCTCACACATTTTTTAATTCATTTTTTTTTTCAGAAACGCTTGAAATTGGCTGGTGTTCTTATTTAAAAACAATGCAATCGAAAGACGGTTTTGGTAATGGCAGTAGATTTTACAGAAAATACTGCCGAAGTGGGCATTTTGAACCGAATTTCTGCTCGCAACACCGCAAGAAAGAAGCTATCCACGCTGATACTTATGAATACTTTTGTGTAGCCCTGAATATGAAATGTAGAATTTATACAACCACATAGTAAGCAAACGTTTAGATTAACTTAAAGAAGGATATACAATAAATGAAATCGCACTCCTTGCACAATTATCGCTAATTGGCTGTTCTTCAGATACAGCACTATATAGTCGAATCTCGTGCGCATATCCTGTTATACAAGTATCTTGTAGTAATTCTGGGTAATGTATCAATATCATTATATTCGAAATAGTGTTGACAGAATTAAAATACGCTGCAAACAGTCTCCCCCCGTAAGACCATTATGTAACAATACTTTTGTATGGCCCTGTAAATGAATAGTAAATGCTTGGCACCCCACATTCTACAGAATATATTTTTTGGTGCACTTCATAAATGCATATCAATTTCATTATGTTTGAAATAGTTTAACATCATTAAAATGAGCATTAAACGATTTTTTCCCATTGAACGTAGCGTAAAGAAATACTTTTGACCGTCCCTGTAAATGGAGTATAAGTGCTAAATATTTCATTTTCTATAGCAATCATACTATAGTAAATGTCAATAACATACAAAAAACTCAGGGCCATCATAGTATATTTACTAGAGTTAGAGGTCGGACAGATGGCAAGACAAACTGAAGTCAAACACTTTTCAACTATGTTGGAAAGCGTTAAAAAATAATTTAAAAAGAAGACCAGGTATATTTGTACAATTTTATATAGGTAACATTTGTATTTGTTTCATGTATTTTGCAAATATTTGTTTATTTATTATTATGTACTTAAACATATACTTCTTTTCATATCTATAAACAAAATCTAATGATTGTTTTATAATCTTTAATAAATTTAGCAAAGATATTTTCTATTCCAATACATAGATGTATGATTGAATACAATACATTACATACCACAGTATTCTATTGAATTACTCGATGCTTAGAAATCTCAAAAAATGTGAAATCGGTAAAGATGTGATCAGTAAAACAGCCGTATAAACCATTCACAAACATAAAAATAAATAAACATGAAAGAAAAATCATGCGCCAAGCATTGGATTATGAAACACCTTGCGACACTTCGAGAAAACTTTAATAAAACTTTTTCGTTTAATAAGTTAAAGAACATGCCTAAGAAAACATTTTAGAAAACGTATAACATTTAAAAACTAGATTTCAACAAATACTGCACATAGCCGAAAAGTAGTCCAATTCTTTTGTGAAGCTCTGCATATAATTTATAGATTTGTATATTTTCTACTACAGCACTGCAAATGGAGGGGTCTTAAATTCAGACACATATGTGACTGAAAAAGTAATTCAGACATTTAAGTGTCTAAATGTGAAATTTCAGACATCATAGATGTCTAAATTTAAGACACATAAGTATCTTACTATGATCATGTTATAAATGAACGGAGAAAAATGTCTGAATAATAGTGACATGTCTGAAATTAAGACATTTAGAAATTCAGACACTTAAGTGTCTGAATGCGATACAATTGTATCATATGAGTGATGACTGTACGTATAATTGTATTGCAATATGTATATCAGCGCTATCAGAAAATATTTCCGAATGGATGAAAGATATTTAAAATACTCTTTCATCCATTTAATTTAGTATTTATTTATAAATGAAGAAATCATGGGGCATCTGAGAAAATTAGAAAAGTTTGCTTACTAAGATTTGGAACTAAGTTATTTTTGGCGCAATAAATAATTAAATAATTGCTTTTCACAAAATATAAAGTTTTCCAAAAATTACTTGTTATCATGATCGTATACAGGGAGAATCGCTCACCTAAATACTAAGAGTTATGAGTAGATGGAGAAAGAAACGTACTCAGGAGCAAGATTTTAGAACATACAGTAAAACCTCCCTAAAGCGACCACGTTCGTTCCAATGAAAAGTGAACGCTCCGAGAGGTGGTCTCTTAATGGAGGTCATGTTTAAATCTAGATTTTAATTTTTGAAAAAAGGTTACAATTAATGTTACTAAAATTTATTTTTCACGTTAGTAAAAGAAACTATAAAAATTTAAGTATTAAAACAAAAGTTAATTATATAAATTAATTACTGCAGAGTTTAAAAAATGAATACATTGACGTTTGCTTTGATTTTACGGTTTTATATTTTATAACTTTTGTTTCCAAGTCTTTTCAAAGTCCAGTCAATAAATGCGTTTTTTTTTCTTTTTTCTTTTTTGACGGGAACAAATAAAGACGGTTTAATTAAATTATGTATTTCTTTGAGAGTTTCCCGACAAAATAGGGCAGGAGAGTTTGTCGACCGTCATTCTTAATTTGTCATCAGAGTTCAATTTATTACCTAAAAAGGCACAAAGGGGTTTAAATATTTAAAAGTTACCGGAATAATAATAAAAAAAAATCTAAACTTAGTTTAGAAGTTTGATGAATAATGCGCACTCCGGAACTATTTTTCTAATAAAATCTTCTTCAAGCGACCAGGAAAAAACGGGATTTGTTTCATTTTCTTCAAAGAAATGGGTCGCTCATGGAGGGAGTTCAACTGGGATGGTCTCTGAATGGAGGTAAAATTAGTATTGAGCCTGTGGGAATAAATTTCGTTCCATGAAAAAAATGGTTGTTCAGAGAGGTGGTCACTTAATGGAGGTGGTCGCACAGAGAGATTTCACTGTATATGCCTGGGGTCCACAGCCCCGTCCGCTTTTGTAAAATGCAGAATATAAACATGAAGTAGGCTAAACTAAGAATTTATGCCAGAACTCCTCGTGTAAGACAATTTTTAAGAAATTTAAAAGTTAAGAAATATTAATCGTTTAAAAATAAGTTTTTAACGA
Organism: Maratus speciosus; assembly: GCA_963932465.1. Classification (NCBI taxonomy): domain Eukaryota; kingdom Metazoa; phylum Arthropoda; class Arachnida; order Araneae; family Salticidae; genus Maratus; species Maratus speciosus. The sequence goes on from OZ010787.1 coordinate 614,982,202, forward strand.
TATTTTTCACAATGGAGAACTGATTTCTTTTTCTCTCTCCTCTCTCTGTCTTTTTTTTTTTTTTTGAAGTGCCCCTCCTCATTTAAGATAAATTTGATATATATGAACACTAACAGAAGAACAGAATTAAAATCGTCTTCTACGAGAAGTTAAGGGGGGGGGGGGGGGGGGGGCTCCTCTGGAGAAAAATTCTTAGCAGCATTTTCTCTTAGCGTTTAATTAATATATTGCTATTCGGAAGAGAAAAAAGTATTTTTTAAATAATCAAACGTATAGAAAATATAATTAATTAAATTTCAGGGATGGACAATTGCTCTCTTCATGACCACCGAAAATTCGATATGTTATTTTCTAGTTTTACAATAAAATCTTTATTTAAAGTATGTTTTCTATGTGTCTAAAAATAAAAAATCTGCAAAAACTATACTCAAATAAATGTAACACATTAAGAAAAACACCTAATAAAGAAAATAAAACTTTTCTTATTTCTTCTTATTCAATGATTTATTTCTCGCTGATAAAAAGTTCAAATGAGCTCATCAAGCCCTTTATAACGGTTTATAAACAGTAGGCTGAGATCAGCGACTGCAGTGGTAATTAAAATGCTGATTTCGCCTATTTCTCTTTGTTCAAATACGTCCGTTGGCAACTGGCGCGTTAAAACGGTTCTTTCAATGCTTTCAATGAGGTAGTTCCCTATTTAACAAAGTTGCCCGCAATTTTTTTATGTGTAACATTATTTATATTCTGTGACTGTGACATATACATAGCTGGAACAGTTTTTTGGAATAATTCATTTATGGAATAATATATGCGATTATTATAAAAATGATACTTTGAGTAATGTAATTGTGCCATCCACATAGATGTATATGCAGCTTACTAATACACAGCTTATAAAGTGCATTTCTGGAATTTCAATAATTGTACTTGAGAGATTGGAGAATAAGAAAGTGCGAGTGAAATGTGATTCGAAAAAGCGAATTGAATTAAATTCTGCATTATATTAAATTATATCATTATGAAAAAAATATGTTGAATAATGAAAAAAAAAAATGTCTTCGTTATATGTTTTTCAATTATTAGCATTCATCTGAATATTTAGTGAAATATGTAAGAAGAAAGTGTCTATATTTTTGTGTTTCTGTTTATATTACATGGATTTACTTTATTACATTTAAGGAAATACTAAAAAGGTAAGAATGTAATTATTTACAAAAATATAATTTTTATTTGGAAATAGAAATTTTCCTTGAACAATACTAATTATGTAATATTAATTATTTAAATCACTTTTTAAAGAATGCATGTGTTTATCATATTTGTATCTTTCTATATAGAATAAATATTTTTCAGTATTACAGTGTTTTTTATTATTTTCGACTAAATTTATTTCATTTTCAGGATTAATTAACTAACTTGCTTGATAATTCTTAAAGTATTCGATTTATAAATAAATGTTTTTCATATAAAATAATATCATCATTGCTTAAATCATTGCTTAAGCATTAAAAGTTATTGCTTGTGTACATTGACACCCAAATTTGTCAACATTTTTAGTATTATATTTTTGTCCAAAAAAAGAAAAGAAAAAAAAAAGCAGTTGCAGCACTATATAGTTTTTGTTGTGGATACAAGCTATTAATCTGACTATAAAAATGTCAGTAAATATTAGCCATTTAATATAATGACATTTTTTTAATAGTTAATTTTATTAAAAATATTTTTCTATAATAGCTATATAATGATTTACAATAAAATAAGTAAGGAAATAAATCATTATTTACTTTGTTTAATTGCTTAAAATTATATTTAAGTTTTGTACAACTTCAGATATTGAAAAATTTATTAATATTGATTTATTGATTGTTAAAAAGAAATTACAGATTTAGAACGGAAAAAAGACTTTATTTTCATATTTTACTGCATTTTTCACATAAAATTGGGCGGATTTTCTTTCAACGTTTGTTCATTTTTATAAAAGATACAGAAATAACAATTAAATATATATTTTTAATGCAAAATAAGTTTTGAAATTAGATGTTATTTCTCTTGCATGTTATTAAAAATTTATATATGTTTAACTTTTTAAAGATAGCTTAGTAGCTCTGGTGATTACCATATGCTATATGTAAAAGAAATTGCCTACATGGCAAAATATAATTAAAAAGATCAAGTTATTAAATGATATTGTTATTAATAAACCCTTCCGTTGTAATTTCTAGTTACAGATAATATTAACATGATTTCGTATATGAATTTTTATGTTTAATGACAGATCATTTAATTCTTTTAGATTTTCGAAATTAATGTTTTCATGTAACAAAATTAAATTTATGTATAGGAAATGCTATGAACATTTTTGCTTCAAGTGGTGGGCATAAAACTTGAAAAATAATTATAAAAGCATCAGAATCGAGTTATCGTGAAATTTTTAATGTTTTATAAATACATTTTAAATTGTTCCTTTGTAACGCTTTATTAAAAAGTTCGAAATTTCTACAGTATTTAATTGCCCGATGAAAGAATTTTTTTAGACTATGGAAACTTGTTCAAAGTAAAATAACTACATTTATATGTATTTCCTGTGTTTCATCTGTATAACCTATTTAAATTTTAAGACAGAAATTTTCTGACAACTTTCAACGTCAAAATTATTCTGATTTTTTATAGGATTATTTTTTATTATCATCGGAGAATGCATCCATTTGCGCAAAGCAATTTATTGTACTTATTATATATCATATTGCAAACTTTTAGATTAGGATGAAGTTAATGACAAAGGATATATTTATCCAAACATATATTTACATGTTCATATATATATACATATATATATATATATATACATATATATATATATATATATATACAGGGTGATTCAGCTCGTCGGTGACAAACTTTAAGGATCGATAGAGCACACCTAGACGAACATTTTTGAATAGGGAATGTAGGGTCCCTGACGCGATGGTAAGGCGCTAGGCGCTTTCGAAAATTTGGGTGCCGAAATTCGAAACGTCATAAAAACTAGGGAAATGGTTAGATTTTCTTGCTTGTTGCGTCGAAATGATTCTGTTTGTTTAGACTTTCTTCAGTACCAATTTGATAAGCGTATCTCTTAAAACATAGATAGGGGGCGCTGCAGACTTTGGAGAGCTAGACAACAACTTTAAGCCCGTTATTTTGATAATTTAACACATGCTCGCCAAAGTTTATACTCTAACTTAAAGTTTGAACCCAAAAGTAGAGCCCTGCAAAAAGCGTAAGAGCCGGAATAAAATGTCAAAGTACAGGGTGGTCGAAACTCGAAGGCTCCTAGGAGATAAACAAACAGATTTCTTGACTTATGGCATGCATTTTCATGATTCTGTTTGCTGGGGCTCTCTGAAACTCAGTTGAACGGTACAAAAAGAAACATCGATAGGGGGCGCTTTGGGCAAAAAACATAATTCGTTGACATTTCGGACGCTAACTGGAAACGGGGCGCTACGATCAGTTAGAAACAAAACAAGAGAGTAATTTACTTATCATAAGAAGCTATTAAAACTGCAGTTTGTTTGTTTTTTTTAACAAACATAGCTGGTTTCAATCATGCACAATGCGCGCAATAAAATTTACATAAGGTGCTTTTTGCTGATTTATGCAAAAGATATCGTACCATATCGATATGCAAAAGATACGTAATGCGTAGACGACAACGCGAGATGACGTAGTTGTATGCGCAGACACGTCTTTTGAACGTGCGGTACCTACTTAAGCTTCGGGTTACTTGTCTGCAGATCGGTAGTAGGATGGAACGGTACACAAACTCTGAATTGGCTGACATGCATTTGGCGTATGGCGCTGCTGGTTGTAATGGACGAGCCGCTCAGCGGTTGTACGCCGAGCGTTACCCCAACAGGCAAATCCCCTGCCATGCCTTCTTCGCTCGAGTACACCAGAGGTTGTCCACAACGGGATCTTTCGACGGAGGCAGGCCTGAACGGGAGCGATCAGTGAGCACCCCCGACAACGAAGAGGTTGTGCTTAACCTGGTTGAGGACAACCCAGGTCTTAGCACGAGAGATATCGCCAGACATGTTGGCATTTCGCAAGCAACTGCGTGGCGCATCTTACGTTCCCGGAATCTGCACCCCTACCACATCCAGCGGGTGCAGTTGCTCAGAGAGCAGGATTTTGGCCCTCGAGTGGAATTCTCAAGATGGTACTTGGCGATGAGATCCAGGGATCCCCGTTTTGTAAACAGCATTTTGTTTACGGACGAGTCCACCTTCAGCCGGGAGGGAATGTGGAACGCCCACAACAGTCATGTGTGGTGTGATGAAAATCCACATGAAACCAGAAGCCGAGCAGCCCAGGAGCGTTTCTCAGTAAATGTGTGGGCCGGCATTCTGGGGGATTGCCTCATTGGCCCTTATTTGTTACCTGAACGGCTGACAGGTGGAAATTACCTGATTTTCCTGGATCAAGTGCTGCCGCAGCTTCTGGATGAGGCGCACGTACCCGAAGGTTCGCGTCGCCAGATGTGGTTCCAGCACGATGGAGCTCCGGCCCATTACACGAACGACGTGCGTCTCCATCTAAACGCAAGGTATGGCCAGCGGTGGATCGGGCGTGGGGGTCCAGTTCACTGGCCTGCCCGATCACCAGACTTCACCTGCTTGGATTTCTTCCTTTGGGGTTACCTGAAGGCCGAGGTATACCATACACCTGTCAGCAGTGCTGAAGAACTTGTGGCGCGCATTGTGGCAGCTGCAGGGCAGATCAGAGATACTCCTGGCATTGTTGGAAACACACACTCCTCAATGCGACGGAGGTGCGAAGCCTGCATCATGGCCCAAGGTCGAAATTTCGAGCATCTTCTGTAGTGTTATTTTTTGTAAATAAATTTCCAGTATCATTGATGTTTTTGGTCTAAATTTATTCAGAAGTGTTGAGCAGAGGTAGAAAATGTGTTTTCATTATTACTAACTGATCGTAGCGCCCCGTTTCCAGTTAGCGTCCGAAATGTCAACGAATTATGTTTTTTGCCCAAAGCGCCCCCTATCGATGTTTCTTTTTGTACCGTTCAACTGAGTTTCAGAGAGCCCCAGCAAACAGAATCATGAAAATGCATGCCATAAGTCAAGAAATCTGTTTGTTTATCTCTTAGGAGCCTTCGAGTTTCGACCACCCTGTACTTTGACATTTTATTCCGGCTCTTACGCTTTTTGCAGGGCTCTACTTTTGGGTTCAAACTTTAAGTTAGAGTATAAACTTTGGCGAGCATGTGTTAAATTATCAAAATAACGGGCTTAAAGTTGTTGTCTAGCTCTCCAAAGTCTGCAGCGCCCCCTATCCATGTTTTAAGAGATACGCTTATCAAATTGGTACTGAAGAAAGTCTAAACAAACAGAATCATTTCGACGCAACAAGCAAGAAAATCTAACCATTTCCCTAGTTTTTATGACGTTTCGAATTTCGGCACCCAAATTTTCGAAAGCGCCTAGCGCCTTACCATCGCGTCAGGGACCCTACATTCCCTATTCAAAAATGTTCGTCTAGGTGTGCTCTATCGATCCTTAAAGTTTGTCACCGACGAGCTGAATCACCCTGTATATATTAACTCATCAATGTGTTTAAATTTTTGTTGCTGTATATGTAGTAGGGGAAAGGGGGGGGGGGGGGTAATGAATGTAACCCGCTGGTACTGGAAGTTATTAGAACCACATTTTGTACATACTGTCAAAAAAAAGGAAAAAAAAACATTTTCTAACTTTTTTAGAATATATTTATACAATAAAACCTCTCAATATCAGACACCCTTAGGACCGTAGAATCTGCCCGCTATTTAGAGGTTTTATTTTCATATGTAAAAAAAGTCCAGAGTGTACAAATACCCAGCATACCGAGCACAAATTACACAAAATATGCTTCAATATATAATTAATCTGCTTTTCAATCCACAAATGTTGTGGATTGAAAAAAGTGATCGCTATATAGGTGTCTGCTATTCTAGAATGTCCGTTATTACTGAAGCATACAGTAAAACTTCTATAACCGGTCACTCCCGAATAGCGGACAGCTCTATTTAGAAAAATATAAAGCGGGGTAGTGTTTCTTCTAGAAGCAGGACCTGATTAAAACATGGAAACTAATCCGCGGCCCTGCCCCCTCACCTTCCCATCGATTTTTGTGGTCCCAAATTTGGTATGCAATTTTACGAATTCAATGTTTTTATATATGTTTAGGTTTTTTAGTATTATAACCACATACAAAATTATCATATTAGGATTATAATTTCAGGAGATATTAATAAAAATATGAAAATGCAATTTAACATTAGAAGCTCTAAATTTTGAATGCTTATAATTCAAAAACTTATCATTCAAATGACTAGAAATTTCGTTTCTAGGCATAGTTTGAACCGAAGATTTAAAATATAGTGTCAAAATTGGGTGCATCCATTGGAAAAAAAAAACAAAGTTTGGTCTAATTTTGATTTGTAGATGGCCCCTATGCAAATTTTAAATACATCATTTAAAAGTAGACTTTATTTCCAGACGATTGGTACCAGTAACTTTCTTCTATTATTTTTGTCTTCTAGTTGCAGAGTTAGTAGGAGGTGTTTTTTTTTTTTTTTTCGACGACTGTTCCAATCATGTGGATAAGAAATCGCTTTTGCGACTGATACTGCTTGTGTGATCGCAAGCAACGTGGGGAGCAGAAATGAAGGGTACTCAAATCATAATGAAGGATTTCTGTGTCCATTGATATTTACTATATTATTTATCGTTTGAAAAGAGCCAAATAAACATGAAGTCCATCCAGAATCTTATAACTACTGCTCGTCTCAGGCGCCGATGTGCGGTTGTCAAATGTTTAAGCATTTCTTGGTAATGATAAATAGTATAATAATAAAAACGAAGGGGGATAAAGAAAAGTAAGTGTTTCGTGCTCAATTTTTTTTTAATGTTCGGATCTCATATGCTGATAATTTTGTGAAATCTAGTGCTAGATTTTATTTAACACAGAAATAAAAATCCAAAAAATGCTTAAACTAATTGACTGGGAATATCTAATTTAAATAGAAAAAAAAATGTGCAACAAAGCAGGGATGGAATTCTTTCCGAAGAAGTGAATCATTTTTTTATAAATGGGAATAATTTGTTACCATAAAGCAGAGCTGATTGGAGCATGGACAAACTGGGCTTTTTCTATGGGACGTTAGCTTTACGGGCCCACAAATTTGGTATGAAATTTCCATAAAGCTGATATTTTAAATTTGTTTTGATCTTATACTTATTTTAATAAATATTTTGTACTTTTAGAATATGATTAGGTTAAAGAAAAGGATATATTTATCCAAATATGTATTTGATGGCATCGAGCAGTCTTTTTTTTTTTTTTTTTTTTTTTTTTTTTTTTTTGTAGCAATATATGAAGGTGGCGGTGGTGGTGGTGGTGGGGGGGGGCGAATAAATACTAGGTCTTTGGACTGGAATTAATTTAATAAACATTTTTGATACCGTAGGGCATATATGAAATCGCATAAATACATATTTGGGTGAATATATTTATATATATTATCCTATTCTAAAACTACTGATTACGATCATAATAAAGTCAAAACTGATATAAAATATCAGCTTTATAAAAATTTTGTACTCAATTTGGGGTACCCTAAAATCTGGGGGCAGAGAAGCATCCTAGTTTTACCACGTTGCAATTAGCTCTGCTTTATGGTAACAAATTATTCTCATTTATAAAAAATGAATCAATGTGGTCAAATATGGCTGCGTATATGACTTAGAAAGAAAAGTGGTCAAAGATGGCTTCATATTGGCAACAAAAAGGGCTCAAAGATGGCCGCAATTAAGACACTTGAAATGTCTGAAATTCAGACGCAAGAAGTGTCTAAAAATTTTAAGACACTTTAAAACGTCTGAAAATCGAACACTCCAGTTTCAGTCACTTATGTGTTTGAAATTCAGACGCAAGAAGTGTCTGAAAATTTTCAGACATTTTAAAACGTCTGAAAATTGAACACTACTTTTCAGACACTTAAGTGTCTGAATTTCAGACATTTCAGTTTGCAGTGAGTATGCTAAAATTTATTTCAGTTAGAAAACGCATAACACAGTTGAAAATTCACTTTTAGAAATTTCTACAAATAAACGAAAACCTACTTTAATACTTTTGTACTGCCATGTATATTATCTAAAGACTTTTATACATGCCACCTACTAAGCTGAAATTTAATTTAGTCAAAAATACGTTTAAACTACTGAAATCACACTTCCATGAATTACTAGCGATAGGCCTTTATCCAGTTTTTTACTTAGCCCTGTATATGATTTTATTTATATCCTACAAACATCTGTTTATTCTAAATGTAATTGATCTGAAAATGCATAACTCAAATTAAAAACACATATTCAAACAATTCACACTCATTCTCAGTAATGCTTTTGTGCAGCCCTGTATAAGGTCTATAGAATTTATATACACAACGTAGTGTGCAAAATGTTAGTTGAATTTTAAACGCATACCATAACAGAAAACGCAGTTTCAGCAATCATCCCTAGACAACACTTCCCATACACTATTGTATCCGAAATCTTATGTACCCCTGTAAATGAATAGTAAATGTGATGCACATTACATTCTATTGCAAGTATCTTGTAGTGAACCTCAGTAATGTGTATCAATTTCATCATGTTTGAAATAGTTAAACATAAAATACGCTGCGAGCAGTTTCCCTCCGTAGATTATTATATAACCGACTCTTTTTTGTAACCCTGTAAATGAATGATAAAGGCTTTGCACCCCATATTCTACAGAAACCATGTTTTAGTGCACCTCAAAAACTCATATCAATTTCATCATGTTTGTAACTGAGTAACAGCATTAAAATACGCCGCAAACGATTTTTCTTCATAGATCGTAATATAACGGAATACTTTTTAGTTCCCCTGTACGAGTACTGTATGTGCTACAGACAACGTATTCAATAGCAACCATTTTCTAGTGCACCCCAATAATGAACATAAATTTCATCATGTTTGAAATAGTGCAACAAATTAAAATACGCTGCGAGCAGTTTTCTTCCGTAGATTATTATATAACACTCTTTTCTGTGACCCTGTAAATGAATGATAAATGCTTTGCACCCCATATTCTACAGAAACCATGTTTTAGAGCACCTCGAAAACTCACATCAATTTCATCATGTTTGTAACTGAGTAACAGCATTAAAACACGCCGCAAACGATTTTTCTTCATAGATCATAACGGAACGGAATAATTTTGAGTTCCCCTGTACGAGTACTGTATGTGCTGCAGACAACATATTCCATAGCAACCATTTTCTAGTGCACCCCAATAATGTACATAAATTTCATTATGTTTAAAGTCGTGTAACACAATTAAAATACGGTAGAACCCCGCTAATTCGGACTAATTGAGACCGGTGCCTATTCGGATTACCAGAAATTCCAATAAAAATGGAAAAGAAAAAGGTACGTGCTAAAAGAATGTAAGTTATACTTAGTAGTACAGTAAACAACCTCTAATCCGGCATCCTAATGTCCGACATGCTGGATAATCAAGTACGACTTTCGGAAAATACTAGTACTCTTTGTTTCACCCCTGTTGTTTATAATAATCCAACAGAGCTTCAAAAGGAGGAATTACGTAACAATCCATTACGAACGGATCAAAATCGCGAATCTGTAAATAGATCAGTCACCACGTCTACGAGGGAAGAAGAAAAAAAAACATTTCTGTAGATTATTCGCGAAATCAAACTGTTGAAAAAAAAAATAAATTGTTATCACCAGAATTAGTAAATACTTTTTGCATTTTAGAAAAGAATTTTATAGTGACTGGCAAACAAACTAATATTCGAGTTTTTCTTTTAAGATAGCTTCTACGAGTAGGCCTACAGTGCACGTTTTCATTTTATATTAATGTATATATACATATTATTTAGTATTGTAATTTATTCTATTCAAGCTGTTTAAAGAATATAAAACATGCTTTACTGCCATTTTTTGTTTAATTCTAGCTTCTACACGTTTTTTCTGACATTCATACTGTAATCCGAATTTTTTTTTTTAAGATAGGGGAGATGGGGGATGAATGGGACATTTTCACAAAAATATTTTTTTATTTAAGTTATTATTAATATTATATATCACATTTCATAAATTAGGTATTTGACAACATATATTAACAATATTTATTCTAGATTATGATTTATTTAGAAAAATATTATGAAATCAAAAAAAACGTTCCTCCCTGTCCCAATCATCCCCACAGCAGGGATGAATGGGACACTAATAGGGATGGATGGGACACAAAGATATTCCTCCCTGTATTCAATTTTACCAAATTAAAATTTATAATTATAACCTTATATATAATTATTTTTGGAATATATAATTTTACAGCACGGATCGATATGTTTTTCTTTCAATAACTTCTTTTATTGCAGTTTTAACTTTTAATGCAGAATTCGGCTATAAATTTGTTCTTTTTTCCCACTTATGAGGCATTTTAGATTTGAAATGAAAGTGCAAAATGTCTTTTAAATATGGCATAGCTAATAATTTTCAATGATAACTTATTAATTAATATTAATTAAATGTATCTTAGAAACATGCAGAACGGAAATTATTGAGTCAATCGGAAAGTCGTGTCGTATTGGAAAAATCAATTCGTACCGGGAAATTCTGCCCGATAATTATTAGACATTAGATATCGGAATCAATGTCTAATAATTAAATGATAGAATTTTCTGGTACGAATTGATTTTCCCAACACGACAGGACTTTCCAATCGACCCAATATGTTAGGGGTGGGGATTTATTTGTGCAACATTTCAAAATTCAATATAATTTCCCCTCATTTGATCAATAAACATACTATTTTTAACAGTTTTATCTATTTTGATTAAGTTTTAGTACCAATTTTTTGATAATCCATTAATAATTATTTCAATACAATAAATAACACTCGCAAATTTTAAACAATAACAACTCATACAATACTATTTAATACTATTAACGTTAATTATTAATTTATCAACCTATATAATACTATTTAGTTAATAAATAAAATTTTCAGCATCTCTAGGGATGAATGAGAATATCCCATTTATCCCCATTTGAAATGTCCCAATTATCCCCATGATGCATATATTCCCTTCTCAGCCATTTTGCCTCAAAAATTATTTTGTCACAATGGTTACTATTCATTCATTTTAACTATCGATATTGAACCTTAAAATAAATAACTACAACATAGCTTAATTTTTTATATTGTATAAGATATTTCACATCTTCAAATGTAAAAAAACTTACTTTTAAGCAGAGATTTCAGAAAATGCAACTTTGAAGGAAAATGAAAACAACAATGTGGTCCTACTTTTAGTTCTGCAGCACACTGTGGTAGTGCTTATATGGGGTAAAAAGCAATTTAAAATAAATGTTTGTTGCCTGAAATATTGAGAAGTCCCATCCATTCCTTGTCCCATTCATCCCCTAGCTCCCCTAATCTGTTCATGTATAATTTTCGAAAATAAAATCGGTTTGGATTAACCGGAATTTCGGATTAGCGGAGTTCAGATTATTGGTGTTCTACTGTACATTGAAAATATTTTTTCCGTAGACCATAATGTAATGGAATATTTTTCAGTGCCCCTGTAAATGAACCATGAATGCTGCGTAGTTAATTTGCAATACCGAACATGGCATGGCAAAACTCAATTATATATCAATTACGTGTCAATCAGAGTATATTTACGCGAGTTAGAGCACGAGCAGACGACAGACATACGGAAGACAAACAGAAATCATACACACTTTTCAACTATATTGGAAAGTGTTAAAAAAAAGGGGGGGGGTGAAAGGTGAAATCAACTAACTCGATAAAAGAGAAATGTTAAAGATATGAAATTCGTTGAAGTCGCGATCACTAACACATGCATGAGTACTTCCCTCCAATGCAAAAAAAAAAAAAAAAAAAAAAAAAAAAAAAAAAAAAAAACGAAAAATCATGTGTACAGAATAGATTGTGAGGCACTTTCCAACACATGCTCAGTACTATAATAAAACTTCATGAAATATGTATAAATGAACAATTTGGAAAACGTATAACCATAACGTATTTCGAAAACAAATTTCTGCTATTACCATGAATAGTCGAGAAAATATACGATTTTTTTCGTGCAGCTCTGTATATGATCTATGGATATGTATGTATACTACATAGTATGCTATAAGTTAGTTCAATTAAAAGCACAGTACAGTTGAAAATTTCCATTTAGGAATTGCCGCCAATAAACGGATCTTGTTGAGAAATTTTGCGGGGCCCTGTATATGATCTATAGAATTCATTAACACCAAGTAATATTTAAATAATAGTTAAATTTAAAAACGCATACCAGAACTGAAAACGCACTTCCAACAATCAATATTCGTAGGTTTCAATAGGTCAATTATTGCTCATTTTCTTTTGTAGCCAAATTCTTTTGTGTGCCCCTGTAAATAAACGATACATTCTATGCACACCCTATTCTATAACAAAAACTTTGTAGTACACTTAAGTGATGTATATGAATTTCAATATACAGTAGAACCTCGATTATCCGAAGTAATTGGGACCGACCCTCTTTCGGAAAATCGAAATTTTCGGATAATCGAGAATGCTTCAATTTAAAGATTAAGGGAGAAATATATTCAACTTTTTTTATTATGGTAACAAGTGTTTAATAAAAATAAAGCAATAGCAAAATAGAAACAAGAATAAATTACCTGAATTTTAATTTTGAAATGAAGTACCTTTGACATATATCACAAGGGTTTGAAAAAACGTTTTGTTTCTCGCAGTTTCGATTGACTTTGCTTTGAAGCTCTATCAGTTATCACGGAGTCTTAATTTTATTAGTTCACTAGTATCACTGTCTTTCTGCTGCTCCAGCCATGTCAATGATGCAAAACATTCAAAGCTTCAGAATTGCCAATTTGTTCGTTTTCTTCGCTCCACTCCGCAGCTTGCTGGAGCTCGAGTTAAATTCAAAGAAACTAAGAAAAGGGATCGAAAATATTTATATGTACTCGTAGTTCGGAAAGAACCGCTTGCACACAACGGTACGAAAAAAAAAAGCTTTTATATGGATTTTGCGCACAAGAATGTGATAATAAAAATAAGCTTTAAAAATGGATTTCAGTGAACCAAGAGTTTCGGTTAAAAGAGTTTCAGATAAAAGAGGTTCTACTGTATTTAAAATAGTGTAATATCATTAAAATACTCCATACCGTAAACGATTTTTCCCCGTAGACCGCAATGTAACGAAAGTCTTCTGAGTGTCCTTGTAGACGAATCGTAAATGCTACACACTTCATTTTCAATACCAAACATTCCATAGTAAACTCAAATAACATATAGGGGAAAGTGGGGTGGAATGGGACATAGTAGGATTTTCTTTTTATGTATCATTCTAAACATTTCACCAGTTATACATTAGATGAAACAATGGTACCCCGATCTTCAGTTGAAAAAAGTTACTGATCTGCATAAGTTTGCAATTGTATATAGAAAAAGAATATTTCAAAAATCAAGAGTAAATTTGCTTCATATACTTTTATGCTTTCTTGTATGTTAATGACTTGTTTACGGGTATATGCAATAGTTCCCTTATTTATGAAACATTACACTGTATATTAACCATAATTTAAACTACACCTAAAATCAGCATTTTTCTTTGTACAAGAAGTTTAACTTAAAAGAAGGTAGAGGTAGGAATGGGACATGACAGCAAAGGGCATGTTTAATTTTTAAGGAATTTAAGGAATAGGGCAATGTTTAATTCCTTCTTTTTAATAAGATGAATGCAAATTGCTAATATGCAAATATTTTTAGAGGGTAGTATATTAATTATAACATTATAAATATATTCATTTACTTCAAAATGTAAATAAATCGAACTGATGACTTTTTTATGCCATCTCTGACTGACAATCCTGAATTTTCCTACCATTGATGAATATACTGGAATTTGATATTGTAGCAGACATTATCAACCTACAATCTTTGTTAGACAGTGCGACACCAGACTATTTGTGCCTATTGTTTTATAGCTGTCCCATACCTCCCCACTAACAGGGAGGTATGGGTCACATTTTGAAACTTACAATTTCTTTAATTATAAAATTGTTTCTGCAAATTATGTTTCTATATTGTTCAAGACCATTAGAAAGTGTTTCATCTTGTATTCTATAAATCGAAATTTTAGTTTTTGTGTCAAACAAAGTTGATTTTCTTATTTCTGTAAAATGTGTCCCATTCCTCCCCACTCTCCCCTATCAATTTCATGGCAATTTGACTATATTTATGCCATTTAGAGCACAGACAGACCAAATTTACAAACACTTTTCAACTAAGTTGGCAAGTGTAAACAAGAAAAAAAAACATACCCTGTTTATTTCCGTAAACACTTTTCGGACACAGTATAGTAAGAATGAAGCCCAGGATCGACCCAGCCAAATCCATTTTTTTAATAATTACAAGCAAAAATTTCAGATTTGGAAAAAATAATTCTGCAAAATTATGCTTAGCCATCATGTATAAAAAAGTTATCTTCTGTTTCCTCGCTAATAAAAAAAAAATTACGTCATTACAGAAATATTTAACATTTCATATTATCAAAATTTTTACAATAATACTACGGTTGCGTAAATAAAATAAATTTTTAACGAGTTGAAAAATTCCTTCATGCAAAATCACAATAACATACTACAAATATAATCAGAATTATACCTTTTATAAAAATGCAAAACAATCAAATCCTTACCTTTTATACTGTTTAATTTTCGACTTATGTCGCTTTTTCGGATCAGAAGATTTAACGTTGGACATTTTAATTGAAAATATTACGAAATTACTTTATATCGTCTAAAACTAAACAACAAAACTATATCATACCGACATTCGACTTCGAAATGAAAATCAAAACACTTGCTTCCGGGATGAGTTGAGCGATATTCACTAACGATTACGATGCTGTTATGAATAATAGTCTGAATCAAAACATTCAGTCCAGGACATGGATCCAGGTAATTTTCAAAACGTGATTGGCCAATCAAAAATCCTTTGCTATTAGAAAATTTTGCTCCTTTCTAATATACAGATAATCTAGATTCGAAAATAGCTAAAAATATATTTCGACCCATGCTAAATAAAAAATAAAAAAATCTAACGATTTATTAACTTCAGAGTTTAAACCAATTCATAAAAGTCACGTTTATCTTACGAATAACTTAAAACAGAAGAGTACTTTTATAAAAAAGAGTAGAAAACTGCTCATAGGGCGTATGCTTATTGTGCAAATTATGGCAAACTTCACTGTCGAAATTGGCGATACTTATGGTGTTATTACACGAGGGGTCAAAGTCGCTTCAGATCCCAGGCGTCTCCATGTTATTCCTATGGCTGCAGGGGAGTCGCTTGGAGAGCGAGCGTCTTTTTTCTGTCGGAGCATCTTTGACGCCCGAAACGAGGCGACTCGCCAGTAACAGCCAATCAAATGCTTGGAAATCTGATAATAGAAAAGCCTTTTCCGGAACAGCCGATGAAAAGCTTGGAAAAGACGGACCGTGAGGCGGCTGTTGCCGCTAGACACCATGGATTCCAAGCGTCTTTGAGTCCTCGTGTAATAACACCATTACTTAGACTAGAGTGCCTTTCTAAGTGCGGGTAATAAAATTTGAAAGGTCGAAACGATTTTGGATAAAAGATTGGTGAGACTGCCATTATCGAGTTAATGTTTGTTTACTTTTGCACTATGTCTAATCGATAGATAATCAAATTTTGTTAATTAAAATAATATGATGCGAAATAAAACGTATAATTAGAGCTGTTCTAAATCCATAAGAGCTACTTTCTGAATTATGGACTATTTTTGTTCTGAAACACATTAAATTAGCAGGTATTTTTGTTGTACAAATGCTGTGTAATCGAATGGCGTTTTTCATTTTTTATAAAGGCGGAAGATCTTTCAGAAAATACTGTGAAAGTTGGCGCTTTGAACCAAATTCCCGACGCGGCAGAACGATAGATGGGAAAAACCATCGTCTCGTGACAAAAATAGCTTGTAACTTGATAAGTAAATTATTTATCAAATATGGGAAAACTCTATTCCATTCCAAATCGCATCAATAGTCAAGACTGCCTATTTTATGCCTTGCGTTTTAAAATGTGTTAGAAAACGTGTCAGAGAATTTTATGTTGTTGAATAGAGTATATGATGGACACCTTAAATAATTATATAGTTGGCATATGAAAATTAAAGCATTTATGATACGCGAGTATATACGATATAGTCTTAAGGGTGTACTCAAAAAAAATATTTTTCCACCCTCAACTGTTCGAAATTTTCTCACACATTTTCAGATTCATTTTTTCAAAATTAAAAACACGAAACTTGCTCGCATGATTTTTGAAGAGATCAATAAGTGGCCTTGTGTTTTAATTTTTCGCTCCATTACTTAGAACTTGATTTATAATCAATTATTTTCTCAGTATAACCATTATTTTCGTTCCCAGCTCTCTCACTTAGGGAAATTTGGTTCAAAATGGCAACTCTGACAGCGGTTTTTGCAATATATTCTGCCACGGCACATTATATACTTTCTGATAGAGAATGTGCCAATTTGATGCATTTCAAAGCAAAAAAAAATTAATTTAATTTAATCAGAAAATAAGCAGTACGGAAAATTGAGTACTGCCAATGCTTGGCAGAACAACTTAAGGCTGTTCTTAACTCATCTGCTCAACAAGCGCAAATCGTTTTGACGCATTTACAAATTCATTTTTTAACGGAAAGATGTAAAATTGGAAAGCTTGACCATGGAAGCGATTTGGAATTGAACTGTTTTCCCATTTTTTGATCAATCAATTACTTATTGAGTTATAAGCGAATTCGATCACGTGAAAAACGCGTTTCTCGCCCGCTCTTGAGCGCTCTTTCTTCCTTCGCGCGAAAATTCTGTTCAAAACGGCCACTTTGACATTATTTTCTGAAAGGTATATTGCGTTTGAAAATATATGGAAAAAACAGCTCAATTACATAGTTTCTGAACAACAACAACAGCTAGTTTCATGCATTTTTGAACAAAAATAAATTAAAACTTATGTCAGAAAATTGTACTTTTGGATTTCAGAACAGCCTTAATAAGAGTGCGTTCAAAGCATTTTGCATAGATTTCATAGAAGAAACTACGTCATTTGTGAAAGTTTTGCGCGGCACTTTCTTTTTATCATGGATGATGTGGAATGCTGAGAAATCTAACGCTGAACATAATCTTGCATTTTCACAGCGCGAAAAGTGTTGGTTGCTATAATCAACTGGCGAAGTAAAAAAAAATTATAAAAAATAAATAAATGCTTTATATTTTCCGAACAGGTGCACAAAACTCCATTAAAAAATATACAGATAATATAGAATGTCTGACATACGCATATATCTACGGAGTAAATTTCAAACTTATCGGAGTAATTTAACCCTCTTCCTCCTGTTGTGAAAATTTGCACCCATAATTTAACATTTAAATCAATTATCCCATTGCATGATTTGCTTTTCTATGCATGGTCAGGGAGGAAAGAGATAGATGGAGATGCAGTAAGGTGGCTGGGGGTGACGCCAAAAAGTAACCCTAAAATCCGCTATAGTAGGCTCAAACATAAGCACGTTCTTTCACGGAAAAAATAAGAAAACTTTTAGTAATACAGTTTTTAGTTCAGAATACAATGGAATGCTGCTTTAGAATGCTTAAAAATAAGCAGATCACTTTCATTTAGAGAAAAAAAATGCACGTGTGATGTCAAAGAATTCGGTCCCTTTTACAGGTGCTTGTTTTGTTTGGGCCTGGAGAGAGCATTTAAATTTGAGCGATAACGCGCATCATATTGCGAACCGTTTTTACGGGATACCGCATCTCCATCTATCTCTTTCCTCCATGATGCATGGTAAAATATGAAAATCGTCTGCAATGCAATGGCATTATGTGGTAAAAAAAAAAAAAAAAAAAAAAAAAAAAAAAAAAAAAATTCTACAATTTTTGAACGAATGAATACAATTGCAAAATATTTTGTATGTAGTGAAAATAAAAAACTCATCTCATTTTCTAAATAATCATATAAAAAGTGTGTTAAAATGCTTAATTTTCGGAAAACGAAAGGTTTTAAACATGATGACTTGAAATTTTGCGTTCATCACGTTTCTACAACAATTCCATATTAGACATTATTCGTGGTATTAAGACTGTTCTCAAATCCAAAAGGCAACTTTATGACATAAGTTTTAATTTGTTTTAATTCGGAAATGCATGAAACTAGCAGATAGTATTGTTCAGAACTATGTCACCGAACTGGTTTTTTTTCTTTCTTTCTTTTTTTTTTTTTTTTTCAAACGTAATAGATTTTTCAAACAACAGTGTCAAAGTGGACGTTTTGAACCAAATTTCCGTGCAAAAGAAGAATAATCACTCAAGAAGGGTGAAAAACATCTTTGTCACGTGTTCAAAATCGCTTATAACTCAATAGCTAATTTATTTATCAAAAAATGAAAAACACAGTTCAATTCCAAATCGATTCCATAGTTAGACCTACCAATTTTATATTTTTCCGTTAAAAATGAATTTCTAAATGTGTCAAAACGTTTCGCACTTTTTGAGCAGAGCAGTTGAGAACAAACAGCCGTAAGAAAGTGTCACAAACTTTCCGAATGGCGTAGTTTTCTTCTATGAAGTGGATGAAAAATTATATGAAAGCACTCTTTATAAATTGTTCTACTTTAGTCAGAATTACCGACAGTATGTATCGAGACATGGTAATAATAAAAAATTAGGTTATCCTCGTGGCTATGTTAATTTTGAAAATGAAATATGCATAGCAGATTGCCAGATTTGCCAATTGAGTAAATTAATAACTTAACTGGGAACTATAAACAAGCTGATGTACGACGTGGTACGACGCAGATGCCCGACAAGAAAGAAAAATAATAACATTATGATGATGCTGGTTATGGAAAATTATTCCACTAGGATACACAGATGACAAACAGATGCTGCATTTATTTATTAAAGCCACTGATAACTGAAAGATTAATGAATATGAAAAATGAAGGCTTTATGAGCGATAAAAATAACAAATGCTAAATTTAGTTTAGAAATATAAATAGATTTATGATATTTATACAGCTTGAAAAACATCAAGAGAATAATTTAAGGAACACAATATTTTTTTATGAATACATATGATTACGTTATATTTTCCGAGTTAGATAAAACTGGGATTAAGAAGCTTATTAGGAAAATATTTTAAATTAAACGAGAACGAAAACTCATGCGTACAGCATAGATTGTGAAACACTTTCTAATGCATTCAAAATACTATAACAAAACTTTGCAACTTAATAAGGTGAAAGAAGATATATATAAATGAACAATTTGGTACACGCAAAACACACACTGTAAAACATTTGGTGTAACGTTACTCCATAAAACTGGAGGCAGCATTGCTGCCTCCAATTTTACGGTGGTATTTAACTGATATAACTGGTGTAACGTTACACAGCTCTTGTGTAAGGTTTCACCGTAATATTGTGAAACATTTCACAAGTTTCTGTGTAAAGTTACACCACAATTGCCTGCAAGCTTTCACAGTAATTGTGTGTAAGGTTCCACATCAGTAGGAGTAAGCTTTCACCTAATTTTCCTGGAAGTTTCCCATTATTAAGTGCAAGTTTTCACCACATTTGTGTGTAATCTTATACAGTAATTGTGTGTAAGATTACACATCAGTAGGAGTAAGCTTTGATGGAATGGCTAATTTTTTTCTGCACCTATTAATAATCATCTGCCATTAAAATATTATTTACCTAAAATAATTTTTTACAAAATAGTAATAGCTTTTAAATGCAAGAAAAATTATTAAGAACACATTTTACTAAAAATTAGTATATATTAATGAACAAGCCTTTAAAAGCACACTTTTTGTTTATTTTGCTGAAATAAATATATGTATTTTTTTTCAAATTTAATCTTACACAGTAATTGTGTGTACGGTTACACGTCAGTAGGGTAAGATTTCCTGGAATGTTATACATTATTACATGTACGTTTTCAACATCCATTATTCATTTATCGACACTGCCTAAAAACTGGGTTAAATTTACAATTTTACAATGTTTCTTTCTGTAAATTTTCGTAGTAAAAAAACACTAAATTGTTATTTCAAAATTTGAAAAAAAATATATATTTATTGAAGCAAAATAAATAGAAAGTGTGATTTTAAAGGCTTGTTTATTAATATATATTAATTTTTAGTAAAATGTGTTCTTAATAATTTTGTTTTGTTTTTAAAAGCTGTTACTACTTTGTAAAAAAATTATTTTAGGTAAATAATATTTTAATAACAGGTGTGCATTAATAGGTGCAGGAAAAATTTAGCAATCAAAATGAGAAATATGTACACTTATAAACATCTGGAATAAAAATCTTCCACTGGAAATCTCCCCACCCCCACGCCCTGCCCCAGCCATCTCTCACTCCTTTTTTTTTTTCGTATTTCCCGAAGAGTTTTTGTGTTTCTGAATAAGTATTTTAATATAGTTTTTGCATCAATGTGATAAAAAAATAAAATAGGACAGAATTTCACAAAAATTGCATCCCCCCCCTTCTTTTTTTTTTTTTTTTTTTTTTTTTTTTTTTGTTTTGAGTGCTTTTGTGTTTTTGAATAATTATCAAAAGTGGATGAATGCCACTCATTGTACAACTTATAAACTCACAAAGTACAAAATGTCAAGAAAACATATTATTAATTATTTAAAGTATTATATACATTCACTTTAATTAAAAGTATTATTTTTTTTTTTCATACTTATTTTGTTATGTTTACAAAAAGATAAAATTTTAAAAGCTATATTAATAAGAAATAATAATTTAAAAAGCTTACTTAGTTATCAGTATTAATAAGTATGAAATCTTAAATATTAATAGACTAATAATGAAAATAAATACTGTATCCTTTCTTTATTCAGAAATAAAAATATGCTATATTTTTAACAGAATATTCTACAACAATATATAACTCCCATACGTATTATATATATTATTTCTTACTTTACATTTTCTGTGTAAATATGAATTTAATAAAAGTTTATTTAATTTACCATACTAAAACAAAATGTATTCTTAAAAAATGATTTTTTAAAATAAGCTTCATTTAACTTATAATGAAATATTGCAATAAAAAGGAATGATTAAAACATTCGACTATATAATATTAACAAAAAATAATAAACGAAATAGTTTCACTTAATTATTATTACTAATATAAAAAAAAAAAAAATTCTGCAACATATACTATTACAAAGTATAATTCGCACATATAATTTTCTGATACCTTACATATTCTTTGTAAACATGGATTTTATAAAGGGTTATATACTATTACTGTACTACATTACTATACTAAAATAAAATGTGTTTTCAAAAGAGAAAAAACAACAACATTCTTTAAATGTCGCTTCATTTAAATCTTAATGAAATAAAGCGATTAAAATGAAAATTTGAATACATAACACTTAAAATAATAAGAAATAATAATTAAAATAGTTACACCTAGTTATTAAAATATTTACATATTAAATAATAGTAATTAAATTAATTTATCCTTTTTGTTGTTCAAATAAAAATATACAGTATTTGCTACAGAATAATTTACAACAATAAATATAATTCACACACAGAATTATATATTTTTCAGACTTTACATATTCTGCGTAAATATGGAATTTATATTAAAAAAAAATTATATTTAGTATGCTAAAACATAACGTTTTTTTATATTTAATTTTTAAAGAAATAATGCGATAAAACTAATAAATGAAAAACTTGAATATATATAATACTTTGAAAAATAAATAACAATATGTTTTCTTACCTTACTGTACTTTTGTGAGTTTATAATTATTGCAGTGAATGATGATAGCCATTTTTCGTAATGATTATGTGATACGTAAAACAAAATAATACACCTTGTGTTTCCGTCCATTCATGTAATTAGAATGGCCTCTAAATATCATACAAAATCGATGGTGGCATATGTGTACCTTTGATAATTTTTTTAATAAGAAAAATAACTTTAATATCACAACAAACACGTGCTATACTTGCTCCAACATGTCGCTGGACCCCAGATCACAACAACGTGCAAGGGAATGAAATCCCCTTCTTCAACGTTCAATGGATCTCTCGTGACGTTGACGTATGCGCGTAAGTTGAAACCAGTTTTCACTCCGCTGATGTCGACTGCTACGCCTGAGATGAGAGCTTACACAACCTCTGTGAAAAAATTCTCCAATATTGTGAGTTTTTAAAATATCATAACCGTTTCCTCCAGAATCTGTGTAACGTTACACAGAGAATCCAGAGTAAACTTACACAAATGTTTTATAGTGCACTTGAAAACCCGATTTCTGCTATTACCATGAACAGACATTAAAATATACGATTTTTTGTGCAGCCCTGTATGTGATCTACAGCTATGCATGCATTTTACATAGTATGCTAAAAGCAGGTCTGCGGAATGGGGGGGGGGGGAGGGGAATGGGCGATTTAGACTCCGACAACGCAGACCTGCTTGTAAAATGAACGACTCCGACTCCACAGCCCTGGCTAAAAGTTAGTTCAGTTAAACATATAGCACAGTTGAAAATTTCCGGCAATAAACGGATGTTGTTGAGAACTTTAGTGTGACCCTATATGATCTATGGAATTTATCACACCAAGCAATATTTAGAAAATAGTTAAATATAAAAACACATTACCACAACTGAGAATCAGCAATTATTGTTCCTAGGCTTCAATAGTTCAATCTTCTATAGACAAATTCTTTTGTGTGTTCATGGAAATGATAATGAACGATAAATTCTATGCACACCATATTCTATAGTAAGAACCTTATAGTACACCTCAGTGATGTATATAAATTTCAATATGTTTAAAATTCTGTAGCATCATTAAAATACACAGCTAACGATTTTTGGATTTTTGCTCATAGGCCGTAATGTAACAGAATTCTTTTGAGTGGCCCTGTAAATGATTCGAAAATGCTACACACTTCATTTTCGATACCAAACATGCCTTAATAAACCCCAAATAACATATATTCATTTCATGGCAATCGGACTCTATTTACGTGAGTTAGAGCACGGTCAGAGGGACAGACAAACGGGCAGACAAACCGAATTCATAAACACCTTTCAGGTATGTTGGGAAGAGTTAAAAAGGTAAGAAAAAATCATTTCATCAAAATATAAAGTTGTCTGCTACTTATGTAATCAGTTTTACCTTCACCGATTTTTTTTAAAGCTGTTCTCAAATCCAAAAGGATCTCAAATCCAAATCCAATTCCATCCATCCTTCATGACATAAGTTTTAATTTATTTTGTTCGGAAATGCATTAAACTAGCAGGTGTTGTTGTTCAGAAACTATGTAATCTAACGGGTTTTTTCCTTTTTTTGCCAACGCAATAGATCTTTCAGAAAATAGTATCAAAGTGGACGTTTTGAACCGAATTTCCGCGCGAAAGAAGAATAACCACTCAAGGAAGGGGGAAAGACGTCTTTGTTACGTGATCAAAATCGTTTATAACTCAATAGGTAATTTATTTATCAAAAAAGGGAAAACATTGTTCGATTCCAAATCGCTTCCCTAGTCAGGTCTTCCAATTTTATATCTTTCCGTTAAAAAATGAATTTGTAAATGTGTTGTAAAGTCCTGGTTCTCTTCAATAGCACTCTGTCAGTAGATGCTAAATATCCCCCCGCTTGCTACAAGACCGATACATTTTGTGTATCATAAAATCTCTAACAACCCAATTAAACTTGCAATATATTCCACTTCAGATCTCTCCAACTGACAGTATGAAAATCATATTTTAAGCCAAGATCTTAGCTTTAGACATTTCGGATATAATAATTCTCACAACACTCGAAATATCTTCTCAAGCATCGTCAAGTGCCGCTATTTTCAAAGGATTTGCACTTGGTCAAAGGACTTACATATACACAAATGCCTGAGGCCGTTTAAGGTACTCTCGGCAGGACCGGCCCAAGGACGTTTTGGCGCCCGTGCGAGCAACCAATCGGGTCGCCCCACCCCATTCCCCCCCCATACACAAGAAAAATTACTTGTATTCTTATTTTTTTTTTTTTTTCAATATTAGTAATTTTTATACATACTATTATTAATTATTTAAGATATTAATTTAAAGTGCATCAAAAACTGATAAAATTTCTAATTTTAATCTCATCTTTGAGTTTGTATTTTGTAAATTGTAAAATTAAGTCTCATAAGGGAAATTTCAATTTTACAGTAATTACCACTCTTAATGTGTAACAGAGTAACATGTTACGATCCAAAAGTAAAACACAACACATGGAATTCGACAAAAAAAAAAAAAAAAAAAAAAATAACAACAAGTTAATTAACTAAAATAATTTTGTTAGAAGAATAGTGTTTCGATAATTAAAGAAGAAGAACTACTAGTAAGTAGCAACTATGTAAGATGGAGACTGTAATCGTGTCTCGTTATTTAGTACATAAAAAGTACGAATACATTTCATATTTAAATGGCTATTTTCGTAAAGGGCTCACTTTTCATGGTGGAAACTGTCGAAAAAAGGGAAAACCCAGTTCTCTCTCTTCAGCTAATCCTGGAAATATAAATATTCTTATTCTTTCTTTTCATTTTTGGAATGCTTCTGTTTCTCCTCTTTTAAAACTAAATTTTCTTTATGTGTGATGATTTTTACCAAAAGGGGTAAAAATAGTATTTTTTTTTTTTTTAAGTAGCCTAAAATAGTTAAACATTAAGAGAAATCTATGATTGAGAATAAGAGTTGTATTTATAATAATAAGGAATACGCTTAACAAAAAATGTCCCCAAAAAAGTTTATCCTTTCCTGGATTTCGTTCTACTGGCGCCCACGCCGAAACTAAACAAACCATTCGAAAGAAAGTCTCCAATATATGCTTATTGTTTATGTATTGCAAATTTACGTCTTAGCGCCGCACTGAAATTGTATAAACAAAGTGTCATTATAATTGTATGAAACCAGTTAAATCATAGGGTATTGGTGCAGGAAATCAAATCATCATGAAAAAAAAAATCAATATAGCTGACACTAAAGGCAAAAAAAAAAAAAAAAAAAAATTAACGATAAATGTATTAAATGAAAGATTTTATCAAGACGATTACTAAATAAAATTTATATGGAGATAAATTATTAATATTTATTATTATTTAATAGGCTCCAGTTTCACAATTCTGTATTGTTAAGCTTTTATATATTTATTCATTACGTTAGAGCTATTAGCTCATGTTAATGAGAAATCAAGGTAAAGTAATTCTACTCAACTTCTGTTTATTAGATTAGCAAATAAGAAAGTGCTTGTCATGGGCACCGGCGGGCATAGGCGTAGCGTCGGGGGGGCACGGGGGGGCACGTGCCCCCCCAACCTTCTGTACCCCGGGCGCCAGAACAGAAAGCGTAGGGGGCGCCAAATGAAGATTTTTTTTGTCTTTACATACAAAAATGTATATGTATATATATCGAATTTGCATAAAAATGTCTCGCAGCCGGAAAATCCAAAAGGAAAACTGAACCAAATGCATTAAAATTTACAAATATATAAAAAGATTCATCTATAACAGAAGACTGCAAATAGGAGAACCACTAACATTTTCCAAGGCCAATAGGTCAGTCCCTACTCCTCTCTTTTGTGTAAAACTGTCCCTCGCCGATAACCGATTTCCTGGGGGAGGAGGGTGCAGAGTCATGTGCCTCGGACATCAGAACGAAAGGCTTAAAGGGCGCCAAATGAAGATTTTGTTTGAATATGTGACTTTTCTGTTGAAAAGATTCCATGAAGACTATTCTATTCTTTTTGGAGCTTTCTTTCTTCCCGTCTTGCTATGGGCGCGACGTCAAATGATTGTCCGGTGCAATAAAATCAAACGGGAGAAGGAGTCAGGGTTTGAAACTATGGGGGGGGGGGGGAGCTGAGGGGGCATGTGTTCTGGGCGCCTCGCGCAGGGAACGTCAGATGAAAATTTGGTTTGCCTTTTTATACAATATATATATATGCGTGCGAAATTTGTGTAAAAAATATTTTCTACCCGAAAAGTCAAAAAGAAAAGCTTTGTACAGTGCATTAAAAATGTCAAATAGATAAAAAGATTCGCGTACAAGACAGCAAATGAATAACCCCATTCTTTTTCTTATAATTGCTTTTTTACATGCATATCACCATATCTGTCCTTAGAGGAGGCGAGGTAAGGTGACCGACTGGGACAATAAAAACCAAGCGGTCGAAAATTCACAAAATAAGAAGTAAAAACTTAATAATTTTGTTGTTGTTGTTGTTGTTTTGAGTCAGACATAAATTTGAAAATTAGCATTAAGTTCAGGAAGTATCTAGACATATCAGCCTATAAATAAGAAGAGTGGTATAAGTGATAATTCCGAAAAACTGATGTAGATAGTACAGGAAGATATTTTACAAAACTGGAATTCATTTTTATACCTACAGTAAATCCTGGTTTTTAGTTCCTAAAACAATGTGACTCATATTACTATGACATTAAAGTGCCCCAATTGTAATAATTTGTAATGCTACAACAACAGTAAAATCTCGAAAATTGAAATCCGTCTATAATGGAATGGTGTCTTAAATGAAAAAACTAACATGGTTCCAACAGAAAGAATACCAACAGTTATACCTCCTAAGACGAAAACCTGTATAAAGCGGAATTATTTCCGCTTCCTTTCAATTTTTTCCCCAGGTTTTAATGAATAAATATTTGATAAAGCTGGTTATATATTTCAATATTATGTATTTTATTGTTACGCATTTTAAATTTTAAAATAAGTCCGCTACTAGAAACTTTCGTAAATTT
Organism: Maratus speciosus; assembly: GCA_963932465.1. Classification (NCBI taxonomy): domain Eukaryota; kingdom Metazoa; phylum Arthropoda; class Arachnida; order Araneae; family Salticidae; genus Maratus; species Maratus speciosus. The sequence goes on from OZ010787.1 coordinate 615,009,212, forward strand.
CTCTTTGTAAATTTACTTTGCAGAGGAAGGGGGGGCGCCAAAATCGACGTTTTCCCCAGGTGAAAATATAGCTAGTTTTGGCCCTGGAAGGAGTGCACAAAGTAAAATGTTTTAGTAAAGCCTTTTAAAAGAAAAAAAAAGAGTATAGCATTTGCAGTAGTACAGTAAAAAAATCTCTCACAGGGCGCCATCATGGCTAATAAAGTCGCCCCTGCCTTTGTCCCCCAAAATGATTTTTTCTCTTCTTTTTGCCATTTCTAGGTGTTTTGCCACCCTAGGCGGAAATTGTAAAATGCAGCTCTGTTTCTTTTGGTGCTATTATTTTTTGCATTACTTTTTGTGCATTACTTTTTGCATTACTTTTGGGGCAATTGTTTTTTGCAACCAACCAAATCCAGTCTTAGAGAGAGGAGGCGAGCTTGGGCGGCTGCCCGTAATTAAAAAAAAAAAAAAAAAACTCACCCAGTGCGCCATCAGCCGTATTTTAGTATGTAGCATTTCAGCTGGTCAATCATTGATATTTGGTCAGTAGTTGTAATTTAATCGATAGAAGGAAAAATTTCCCCAACTGCAAAGCTGGTGTCCAGTCACCCAAGTAGTTTAATTTCAGTGAGTAACACAAGGTGGTCACACAAAGAACTTCTTTGACCTCTGAACTTGTGTTTCCCTCTTGTGCAAAGTGAGATAATAGGAGCGTCTCTACCTAACCCCTCTCCACACTCCTACACACACTGGGCTTGGTATGATCTGGTCATTTGTGGGAATGTACTCGTAGTTAAATGTTTTTATTACTATTTTTTAAACAGATCAGGATTGAATGAGCCACGCAAAAACAAACGCGATAAAAAACAGGAAATTTTTATGAAAACTCAATAACAAGCGATGTCATGAAGCATACCATGATTCTAAATTCATTCAAGTCTGGCTTCAAAAGGACGAAAATGGAATATAAGGTAAGAACATACAGAATTGTTTGTTTTATTAAATTAATAACGTTTTCAGAAAAAACAAAAATCTCCACTCAAAAATGTGATTATTTTTGACACATTAATAAACTCATTTCTATTCCTATTTGCCTGAAAATTACAGAGCAGCATTCAGGTGCTTAAGAATCGAGTAGCGTTCTCCCTTTTCTTAACGTTTTTTCCTAATTCGAAGCAGCTTTATTTAAAGCGGATTACTAAATGGATCCGTCTTGTAATTGTCAGCCTTTGAATTTGGAAATCAAAAGTCCAACTTTGATGTTATTTTATTTAAAAAAATCGGAGTTTTTTAGAAAAAAAAAAAACCTTTATTCTACTTCATAAAAGCATCTCAAATGTAGGGCTGCCACTGCCAAATGACACTGAAAATAGTAGCTTTAGTAGCCTCCAACGAAAAAAAAAATATTAGTATTTCTTCGATAATAGTAGCCAAAATACTCGCATACCCACTTTAAAAAAAGGAAGAAAAATTATAACCATAACAATGAAAGGACTTTATATGTCCACATTTTATGCTTCTGCTGAAATCAGTGAATAAAGAATAGAGTGATTTCTTCAAATGAGAATGCAAGTTATCCAGAAAATAAGGCCCTAATGTTTCAGTTACGAAGTCAGGGCTTAATTTGCGCCGGAGCCCACCAGAGCCCGGCTCCGGTACTTCTCTGTTTTTAGTAAATATTTAAATATTGTTCAGAATTCACCGGAGCTTATAAATACAGGGCTCCGGAGCCCAGTGCAATAGCGCTTCCGAAAAACCGAAGCTTAAATTACCTTTTCCTTTCCTTCCCATCTCCAAGCTTTTGCATTCTTTTTAACAAAACACTTATATGTGACGTAATGTGTCGCACACGTAGGAGATGGAGATAAAACGGACTCAATTTTTATATCAGTTTTAGGCTTAGACTGACTCGAGCTCAATCTGTATTACATTTAAAATTTTATTTATTCATGTATTGAAAAAAAATCCTCTTTTAAAATTACGTATTATATTCCACTTCAAATCACTTTAATGCTATTTTGATCAGAATGAAGGGGAAACAGAAATCGTGTTTTTCTATTTCAAATTTATATCGGCGACGTGTTGATACGGCGCCACTCAAGAGAGTGAACAATAAATTTGCTTTCAGTTCGATTTTCTTTTGTGACAGTAGGATAATTTTTTATTGGCTGGGTTTTCTTTATTATTTCGATATCTAACCTGAAAAGAATATTTTCTGTTTTATCCAACAAGCATCAGCTTGACGTTTTGTTTGTTCGAGGTTTTTTGTCTTCTATTGCGTACGAGTATAAAAATCACGTTAGTGATTTTTCTATTTATTTTGTATCATGAACGGTACCCACGCTAAGGCTCTCTGCACCTATATGAAGTCACTTTCCTTTGTAAGTAGATATAATTACCATGTATTGTTATTCTGATAGAAAGCAATCGAGCAGTGTTGCCCCTTTTTCTATAAAAGCGTAGATTCTTTCCGATAACGTTGTCAAATTTTTAATTTTATCTGATTTTCAGGGACTCACCGCAAAAGATTGTTATGCGGAAGGAAATGATTATAGTTTAAGATATGCACCTTTTACAGGAAATTGTAAAACATTGTTCCATTCTTCAGGATATAAATATTCATTTCTGTAAATTTCATTCATTTTTTCTTAAAAATGCATAGCTGCGAACGATCCCTTTTCTGTGTTAACACCATTTCCTAATCATAATCGTTACCATATTTAATCGCAGAATTCTGCAATTAATTAACATAAAAAAAAGCACGGATTTTTACTATTCAGAAGAAGTGATACCTAAAAAGTGGAATAGTTGACAGCTAAGTATATGCTTATAGATATTTAAAATTTTTATTTTGCTAAAGAAAAAAAAAATGCTTTAAATTTTGCAATTAATGTACCAAATATAAATATGCAGATTACAGGGACAGGGGGGTGGAACGGTACAGTTGTTGTACCGGTAGCGCAGAATATTAGGGCTCCAGAACTTTTTTTGTTAGAATTTAAGCCCTGTACGAAGTAACTTGGTTCTTCCACAATAAAAATTATGTACAGCACCTGGAAACATAGCAGTAAAAACTTCTTGCAGATCATCCAGGGAACTACTTTCCATCAGGCCTTTCATTTCAAGAGTTTCTTGGAGAGAAGGAAGAAAAGTTTTATTTGAGGGGCAGGGTTAGAAATAACGTGTGGGATATCGCAAATCCCACACAAAAAATGAAAATCCCGCATAATAAAAATATTTGTTTGGATGGAATCTTCCAAATTTATTTCTTGAACAGACATATGATTCGTATGCGATTTTTTTTTTTAATTTCGTGAAAGCCACGATTTTTTTTTCTTCGAGAAATCCACAAAATCAATTCATCAAACAGTCGCGAATTTTGCCATTCGGTAACGAAAAAAAAAAATCACCGATATCAACAATTGGCCTTAGAAAAAAAGAAGTTTTCCATCAGTCGCGAAAAAAAAAACTTGTAAATTTCGCCTAAAGACTACGGAAAGAAAATCGAAAATTTTGTCAAACTGTCGCGAACAGAAAAAAAAATTACACCCGCGAATTTGGTCAAATAGTCGCGCAAAAAATCAAGAATTTCCTCAGTCAGTCGACAAAAGAAAAGATCGTTTAAAAGAATCGCGAATTTCGTCAAAAATCCCTGAAACAAATACCGAATATCATTTTCGTCAACCGGTCGTAGAAAAATTCACGAAATTTGGCAAGGGATCGTGTAAAGAAAATCGTGAATTCCACGAAACAATTGGCGGAAAAAAATGCGAATTTTGGTAACTCGTCGGGGGAAAAAAATCGCGAATCTCCTTAAACGCCCGTGGAAAAATATCTTGAATTTTATCAAAGGTTGTGGAAACAAATGGCGATTTTCGTCCTTCGGTCACGGACACATCATCACAAATTTCGTCAAAAGAATATACAAAATATTACGAATTTCGTCAAACGATGAAGAGAAAAAAATTGCAAATTTCGTCAAATGGTCGCGAACAAAAAGACGGCAGGTGTAATTCTGGGTTTAAAAAAAAAAAAATCTGGAATTCACAGCAAATTTTCTAAAAAGTTACAGCAGAGGGAGGGAAAGGAGTGGAAATCGCCTACCGGCGCCAATTATGTGTTTTTTTCCGCAATCCTTTGACGAAATTCGTATTTCCCGCGATCCTTTGATAAAATTTGCGATCCCTTTGTGAAATTTGTATTTTTCTCGCGATTCCTAGACGAAGTTTGCGTTTTTTTTCGATCCCTCGAAGAAATTCGCGTTTTTTGCGATCCCTTGAAAAAATTCGCTTTTTTGCGATCTTTTAAAGAAATTGGCGATTTTTTTCTGTGAACGTTTGTCGAAATTGATTTTTTCGGCGATCATTAGCCGAAATTCGCGATATTTTATTTTCCCGAATTTTTAAAAATTTCGGAACCGGATGCCTTAAATTTTCGGAAAATTCAGAACAGAATCATCCCTGAAAAGACACGAATTTGATCAAATATTCGCGTAAATAATCGAGAATTTAAACAAATGATTGCACAAAAAATCAAGGATTTCGTAAGTTGGTTTTGAAAAGAAAATCACAAATTTCGATAAACTATCGTGGGAAAGAATCGCGAATTTCGTCAAATGATATCTGAAACAAACAGCGAATACCACCAATCGATCACAGAAAATATATATATCGCGAATTTAGACAAGTGGTGGCGGAAAAAAAATCAATTTCGTCAATCTGTAGTAGAAAAATCTGCAAAATTTGGCAAAGGATCGCGGAAAAAATCGCAAAATCTCCTTCAACGATAGTATAAAAAGATCTTGGAAATAAATAGTTATTTTCCTCAATGGTTTAGGGGGGGGGGGGGAAATCCCGAATTTTGGAATTCGTCGTGGAAAAAATCGCGAATCTCCTCAAACAACCGTTGAAAAAGTGCGTTTGGGAAGATGACTTTGCAGGCGCTTTGAAGAAGAAGACCGAATATTTTCAGTAAAAATAGTCGCTGAATCCGAAAAAAGTCGCCTACTGCTTTCTTGAAATAGTCACTTTTTAAAAGTTTTCGCCCTAAAATAGTCGCCATAGCCGCCGGATGCTGAAAATAGTAGCTACGTATAGCATTTTAGTAGCAAGTGGCAGCCCTGCAATTGCATGTTAAGAAAAATTGGAATTTTTGAGAAATTGAGTCGGGCCGGACCAGGCCTGAATTAATTGATTTTTTTTATGGGCCGAGCTTGTTTTCACTGATTTTTTTACGAACCGGGCCTGACCATAAACTGTGAAAATATAAACGGGCCGGGCTCGGGTGGAACTTTTAATTTTCACGCCGGCCTGGAAACTGTGGCCCGTGCAGACCTCTAGTGTTCCCCCCAGGGCCGTGCAAAGAGGGGGCTAAAGGAGCGGTCGCCCCAGGCGCAAAATTTATGCTGCGAACCACGGTTTTATTTGTTTATTTATTCAGTTTTTGTCCGCCGATCATTTTCAGGGGAATTTCTTTTTTCTTTCTTGATCCTTTTTTTTTCCTGTCGCAAAACATCATGAACTCTTTAACAAATAATTGCAATTTTCTCTTATGTTATTTAGTTGGTCTGAATTTCTAAATTAAAATTAAACATTTTAAAGTTCCAAAAAAACGCGAAATATTTATTCATATTATAAATATTATCAGAATTTATTTATGTTTCTGCACTGATCAATTTTATTACACCCATTACAAAGAGAAAGATTTTTTTTTTATTGGGGGGTGGGGGGCGCAAAATTGAAAATTCGTTAAGGGCGCACTTCTCACGGCTTTGGTGCCCCCCCAAAATTTCTGGTCACGCTACGCCTATGCCGGCGGGAGGGGAGGAGGGGAGGCAAGGAAGGGCCTTTGCCCCACTCTTTTGGGAAAAAAAAAAAAAAAAAAAAAAAAAAAAACTCATTGTTTTGGATGATATAAAAGAAAGTTGGGAGAGGCAGTGTAAAATGTACTTTTTTCGCTTAATTTTAAATAATAAATCACCAAGAGAAGAACTGTGCTTGGTCTTAAGTCTGTATATACAGTAGAACCTCTTTTATTCGAAACTCTTTTAACCGAAACTCTCGGTTAACCGAAATCTATTTTTAAAGCTTTTTTTTTTTTTTACTTTCACATTCATCGTGTGCAAGCAGTCCTTTCCGAACCACGAGTACAGATAAATATTTTGGACCCCCTTTCTTAGAATTTCTTTGAATTTAACTTGGGCTCTCGTATGAGATTTTTACTAGAGTAAGAATTTTCATTTTTATCATGCGTAAAAAAAATCTCATTACTTTAAGTATAAGAAAAAAAAAATCAAATCATAAATCATTTACAATCGGGTGATAGTATGACAAAATAAGCTCAAGAATACGGCATTGGTATTGCAGCGGTTAGTGTCATGAAGAGAGATGCTGCAAAAAGGAAAAAGTTTTATGCAGAAAGCAGCAGAATGACTGTGATACTGGTGAATCAATCCAATAGTATTTAAAAAAAGCTTCTTGATAGAGCTGCAAAGCAAAGGCAATCGAAACTTCAACAAACAAAACTTTGTTTCAATTCCTTGTGAAATATGTAAAAGGTACTTAATTTCAAAATTAAAATTCAGGTAGTTTATTCTTGTTTCTATTTTGCTATTAATTTATTTTTATTAAGCACTTGTTACTATAATAACAAATAGCGCACGCATTTGACCTTAATCTTGAAATTGAAGCATTCTCGATTATCCGAAAATTTCGATTTTCTGAAAGGTGGTCGGTCCCAATTACTTCGGATAATCGAGATTGTACTGTATTATAAAAAAGCTTAGCACAATATTATTCCAAAGAAACCTTACCTCTAAGGGCCCTAAGTAGATTTCGTTCTTCCAGTACTTCAGATGCAAAGTACCACAAAATAATGGAGAATCTCTGTAATATTGAATAGAATTCCCTTTCGGTTTAGACAAAATTTGACTCAGTATCAAATTACATAATCTGATTCCAGAAAAGTCTCTTTAAAAAAAATCAGTTAAATTTCCAGCAATTTTTATTTTTAAATTAATAAAATTTTATTTATTTAAATTCCAGTATTGAGAAATATTTATTTTTTAATGGGCCAAAGACTATATATTCCGCTAATAAATAATCTCTAATGATGAATGAAACAGTGTGTCATTATAACGCAATTATATATTTTTATGACGTTATTTTTTACTGCCGTTCATCTCAGTGTTCCTTTCAGATCATATCGGAAAACTGGGGCATTTCAAAAAATATAGCATGGGCGCCGGCTGAACGAAATCCCTGGAGGAGAGAGATTTTGGAATGGGTGTCTGTAATAAGAATGGGAATAGTTTAATCTTTTTTTCGTCAAGGGAGCTCCGGCCTTCCCCCGCCCGTTTAAGATGATAAATATTGGAATAATTAAACACTAAAAGAAAATAAACTAAAGGTTTGGAATGCAATTCTTTAATTGTACTATTGCTCGAAAATTTTCCCAGGTAAGGGGGGGGGGGGGGCGGCGCTGGCAACGATATGTGCCTAAAAAAAAATTTTTTTCCGACCAGAGTCTGATTATTGCAAGGGAAAACGAGGCAGCTGCCCGCGCTCTCAACTCTAAAATGCCCCGCCAACCCAAACACCAAAATCGTTTTTTAAGGGAATTTCTTTATTTTTGGTTGAAAAAAATCGATTTTCTTTTTTTACATTTTTCTATTTCCTATGTAGATTATCCGAAGACCTTTCGTATTTATTGAGTGCTTTAACGCAATGCATCCGTAGGCTTACAATGTTTTGGAGCATTATAAACGCATTTTACTCAAAATGACTTTTTTCAAACTGGGCAGAATCAGAACGCTAAAACTGTAACCGATCTTGCTAATTTTTTTTTCTTATTAAAGGTGATATAATTTATTGGAACTTGGACCATTTTCAGCTAGTTTTATAAAAAAATAAATATATTTAGAACCACGCCAAAGTGCGAAAAGGTGGTCAGAAATAGATCTCTTTTTTTTTTTTTTTTTTTTTTTTTTTTTTTTTTTTTTTTCAAATCGTTGACACTTTGTTGATTTTCAACTTTTTATCGCAAAGCTGTTGAAGCTCCAGGCAATATTATCTACTTTCATTATCCGGAAATTCATTGCAATCGACTCAGGCGATTTATCGGATCCCGCCCAAATGGATGTGCACAGCGCGCATACTAGGGCATCCACCCACGCAACTGGAGCCACATCATCAATTTTTTATTTTAAAAAAATTAAATGTTCTTCAAATAATAACAAATAACTCGCAATAAACCCGGCGCTAAAATCTTCATTCCTATTGCAAAAAAAAAAAAAAAAAAAAAAAAAACCACTTTTTTCCGGCTTTCTACAGGCAAAAACCCTCCTTGATGAATAGAAATTCTGGTTAAAAGTGTGTTAAAGGGGGTCCATCTGAATTTTTGACCCACTTACCAGGGCGCAATATATAGGGTTAGTTGGGCTCCAGTTCCGCCGTTCTCAGATTAGGGCTCAACGTCCTTCGTAATTTCGAGAACTGACAGCTTTCAAATACTACGAACATGCATTGTAACTTTAAATATTCTACTATGTTTCACATCCGCATGAAAATTACTCATTTAAACGAAATAAATAAATCAATGAAGTTACTTGAAAAATCTTTTTCTTGATTCATTTCTACCTAATATTCCATTTACAGCAGTTTAATAAAGTAATTAGTGAACGACCGAATCTTACTGTCTCGATATTACGGTCATTTTAATAAGAATTATTTCCATTATCTTTGGTTATATGCCCTTTTTTCGTTTTTAATTTTCTTCAAAATTTCTGACACTTATAACACTATTGACTATTAGTAGAAGATGAGCTCATATCCAGAAGACACTGCTAAAAAAAAAGTTTTTCAAAGACGCCTGTTTTTCATTTTAAAATTTCTGCACCTTCAAGCTCTTAATGATTTCTTTTTTCCGGTCATCTGGGGGCCAGTTTCAGATTCCCTGTGGGATAAGAGGATTTTACAATAATGCGCTGAAATAGCCGGAAGTGATAGAGTTCACCATATAAACCTGTCAAAGACTCAAAGTCGAAATTAATTAGCATCTTGCAAGGAAAGTAGATTTGAATGGGGGTTCGTGATTCTGTTTCTTTTCTCAGTATGACGAAGCAATTTGAGCAATATTAAGTTAAAGGCAATTCCATTCATATAAAGAAAAGAAGCCGCTGTCTGTATACGAAAAATTCAGCGCCCTTGAATACTTTTTTAAACACAACGAAGAATCCTTTCTCGAACCGGCCCCAGCCTATCTATAGAAAATGTAAAAGAAAAAAAAATCGCAGAATATAAAATAGTTTTTATCGGTGCTCTTGTAGGCGCCCTTTCATCTGGTTGGCGCCCCGTGCGGTGGCACACTTCGCACACGCCTTGGGCCGGCCCTGCATAAGTTTTAACTTATTTTCGTTCGGAAATGCATGAAACTAGCAGGAATTGTAGTTCAGAAACTATGTTATCGAGCTGTTTTTTCCGTTTTTTTGCAAACGCAATAGATCTTTCAGAAAATAGTGTCAAAATTGACGTTTTGAACCGAAGTTCCTAGAAAAAAGCAGAAAAAACAGTCAGTGAAGGTCGAAAAACATGTTTGTCACGTGATCAAAATCGCTTATAACTAAACAGGTAATTGATGGATCAAAAAAAGGAAAACACAGTTCAATTCCAAATCGCTTCTATGGCTAGGCATTTCAGTTTTATATCCTTCCGTTAAAAAATGAATTTTTAAATGTGTCAAAACGATTTGCGCTTGTTGAGCAGAGCAGTTAAGAACAGCCTTAAGAACAGACATACCGATACATTAATAAATATTAAGCAGTAACAAGTGATTGTTTATTACTGGACGACCCACATCAGCCGCCGAGACGACCGGGTCGGTCGGTAGCCTCAGGGAATTGCGGGTTCGGGTCGGATTGCAGATCGCCGAAAGTTATTTTGCGGTTTCGGATTTCTTGAAATGGAATTTTCGGGTTCAGGTTGGGTACAATCGGACCCGTGCAGTAACATTTAACAGCAAACGAAGCTTAATTAACGTTTGTGCATAACATAAATGAATGTGCATACCTTTACAGTTGTTAAGATTACAGAGTCTGGATTGGACTCTTTGATTATCTTCATTTGTGCGGTTCTGCGTCCCCCCGCAGTACCCCGTACATTTAGATCAAGCACTCCAGTCTCCATTTACGATCTGGATCATCAGGAAAATTAGAAAGATCAGGGATTTCATCGCTACACCAAAAGAAAAGAAAATATATATGTATAATATATATAATGTTGGAATAATAATTAAATTAATTAAAATTCGAATAAACAATTAATGTTCGAAAATGTTGGTAACCGAAATCTAAGATAAACTTTCATAATACAGAAAATAGCTAAATTGTAATCAATGTCGCAGAACCAAATCCCGTTGAAATTGGGCCCTTAGCACCCGAGGAAATAATTTGCCCTAGAACGGTGGAAGGTGCGCTCCCCCCGTACATTTCATGAATTAGCTTTAACATTAACACGATATATTTAATAAATGGATGATATCATTCATCTGAAGTAAATCGATTTTTTAATTTAAGGCTGTATTGAGTAAACATAAGTTGTTGCCAAAAAGGGGATTAATATTCGAAAAAGATGGTAGCTGAGTTATAAAGAAGGACCGGGCCAAGGGTGGGGGGGGGGGGGCATTATCTTAAATGGAATGTAGTTAAATGGGATGGATTTTAAAAAGATTTTTTTAGTAGTTTTAAAGTAGCTAAAGTACGCTAGAACTATGTTAAAGAAAATTGCAATAAAATCGGATCATTTTTATAGAAGCTACAACAAAGGCCTGAAGAAGGAGATTAATATTCAAAATTAGTGGTAGCAGAAGTTTCAGAAATTATTTTTGTCATTGATGTAGTAACTGGAGGAATTAAGAATTTGTTAGAAAAAAAAGCTGGCGGATCGGACCATTTCTAAAGGAGCTATAATAGGGGACCAACTCATGAGAGCAGGGCCCTAACCATGAAAACATATTTTTTGTCATTCATGCAGTAGCTAGAAGACTTAGAGTTTTTATATAAAAAAGCTAGTGGATCGGATTACTTTAAAGGATCTATAATAGGGAGCCCAAACAGGAACAACTGATATTTGAGAGCAGGGCCCTAACATAAAAACATATCTTTTATCGAAACAGCACCGAAAACTGGCAATAAGCAGCAATTAAAATAATAAAACTTCGTAAAAAATCACCATAAAATAAAAAATAAAAATTAAAAAAACGTGTCCTATGTATTGTTTTTATTTTATGGTGATTTTTTACAAAGTTTTATTATTTTAATATCTTTTGTCGTTCATGTAGCAGCTGATGGATTTAATTAATGAAGTGTACGGGGGAGCACCTTCCACCGTTCTAGGGCACATTCTTTCCTCGGGTTCTAAGGCCTCAATTTCAACGGGCTTTGGTTCATTCGACATTGATTACAACTCAGCTATTTTCTGTATTATGAAAGTTTATCTTAGATTTCGGTTACCAACAATTTCGAACATTAATTGTTTATTCGAATTTTAATTATTTAATTAAGTTATTCGAAAAAAAAGCTAGTGGATCGGATTATTTTTAAGGGTGTTCTCAAATCGAAAAGGACATCTTTCTGACATAAGTTTTAATTTATTTTTGTTTGAAAATGCATGAAACTAGCCGGTGTTGTTGTTCAGAAACTATGTAAGTGAGCTGTTTTTTTCATTTTTTTTGCAAACGCAATAGATCTTTCAGAAAATAATATTAAAGTGGGCGTTTTGAACCGAATTTCCGCGGGAAGGGAGAAAGAGACTCAAGAGTGGGTGAAAAACGGGTTTGCCACGTGATCGAATTCGCTTATAACTCAATAGGTAATTGATTGATCAAAAAACGGAAAAAACAGTTCCATTCCAAATCGCTTCCTTGGCCAGGCTTTCCAATTTTATATCTTTCCGTTAAAAAATGAATTTGTAAATATGTCAAAACATTTTTCGCTTGTTGAGCAGAGCAGTTAAGAACAGCCTTAAAGGAGCTATAATAGGGGGCCTAAAATGGGCCAACTGATAGTTGTGAGCAGAGCCCTAACATGAAAACATATTTTATCCTCATTCATGTAGTAGCTGGAGGACAGAAAAAAATAAACTAGTGGATCGGACCATTTTTAAAGGAGCTAAAAATAAGGGGCCCAAAAGGGGCCGAAAAGGGGCCAACTCATCAATTATTAGTAATAGTTTGTATCAAAATTACGCGAATATTAAAAAAATAATAAGAAGAAGAATATAAGTGAAGCAATATTTCTCGCGTATGGGGTGGGGGGGGGGGGGCACGCACGGGCGCCAAAATGTCGTTCGGCCGGCACTGAACTTATGTCATAAAGTCGCCCTTTTGGATTTGAGAACAGCCTTAAACGTGTACTGTCACTATCTCCTTAAAAGTACAAAGTTGATGTACATTCTTCTGTACGTATGCTACAGCACACTATGTTCATTGTAGGGGCTTTAATAAAGCAGTCTTTTGTATAAAAGAGTCCAGACGGAAAATCAAAGATGGTATCAATACAACAGTCCTGTTTAAGTATGTTTCATACTAAAACTTTGTCATGGAGAATAGTGTTTTACTAATTCAAATGTTACTTTTGTTTATTCATTAAAGATATTTAGCGCAACAAGGTAGTAGATGGACTATTGTCTTGTTATCCTGGAAATAATCTACGAAAGATGTAACAGTGTATTAGGAATTAAACAACAGATTTAAGTATTTAATTGTCATAGCGCACAATGTACATAAATGATGAATTTCCGGGAATTGTGTGCATTTCTCTAAGACTTGGTAACTATAAGTAGCACAGGAGAAATCATATATGTTCGTTACATACTGCATAGCTTCGTTTAAAAAAAAAAAAAAAAAAAAAAAAAAAATCCCTGCTGGCTTGGTCTACAGGCCCAGGTAGATTTCTAAGTTAAGGCTATTCTCAACTGCTCTGCTCGAGAAGCGCAAAACGTTTTGACACATTTACAAATTCATTTTTTAACGGAAAGATATAAAATTGGAAAGCCTGACTATGGAAGCGATTTGGAACCGAAGTGTGTTTTCCATTTTATGATAAATAAATTACTTATTGAGTTAGAAGCGATTTTGATCACCTGACAAAGACGTTTTCCACCCTTCCTTGAGTGGTTATTCTTCTTTCACGCGGAAATTAGGTTCAAAACGACCACTTTGACAACATTTTCTGAAAGATCTATCGCGTTTGCAAAAAAAACGGAAAACACAGTTCGATTACACAGTTACTGAACACCAACGCCTGCTAGTTTCATGCATTTCCGAGCAAAAATAAATCCAAACTTATACCATAAAGTTGCCTTTTTGGATTTGAGAACCGCCTTAAGTACTAATTTAGCCAACAAAAACTAAATCAAGATTATATAATCATTTTAAACTGTGTGGTGATTGTTTCATTAAATCAACCACATATGTAACACATGTAAATCAACCAACACCGTTAAAAAAATTTCTGTGAAATTACAGAGAATCTACGGTAATCCATTATCTTAAGTCTTATGTAAAATTACAGAGATTAGGAAAACAGAGATTTTGTTAAATCACAGAGAAGTTATGTGGTAAATTTACAGTAGACTCTGTAAATTAACATCGTTAAAAATACACAAGACTCTGTAAATTTATTTTTAATGATAATAATTTAATTTAGTTTTCAAAATTAGTAAATCATTCAGTTTTTAGTGGGCTTCAAAGAAATTGAATTTTTCGAGTAAATTTGACTGCGTCAACTTAATATTTACACAACTTGATTCTAGCTGTTCTGGTGTTTGAACCCGGGCCTACCCGACGGCAGAGGAACACCTTATTGGGCAATAGGAGATGTTGTCAATGAGTACAAAGTATGTCTTTTATGATTCAGCGGGGGGTGGGGGGGGGGAATCTATTGTGCTTTTCAAAGATTTCACTTCAAATATATTCGTTAGAAAATACTAAAACGGTTTATTTTAATTCCTTTTAGACCGATACATAATACTTATTATTGTTTTTAGTCAATTTTAATTTTTTTAACTAGTTTAAGTATTTACAAAAAAAAAAAAAAAAAAAAAAATGAATAATTCATTTTTTACAGCAATAATGTTTTAGAGAATTTTTCGAAATTTTCGCATACTATTTATTTTTTAATGGGCTAATATTTTTTAGAAGAATTTTTTAGTAAGAAATAAGAGGAAAATAAACAGAATAAATCTTATTTATTATTTAAAAGTGATTTTTTACGTTTTCATTATTTTATTCATTTTTTGTAAAATGTTTCTAAAAGATTAATATATTTTTTATGACCCCTTTTTTATGACGCATTTACTAATGAAATAATAATAATAATAATAGCTTTATAATGATAATAACAGCTTTGAAATAATACTATGTAATTTACTTCTAATATTGCCAAGTTTCTGATATATGGTGAAAGGAACAACTGCAAAGTTATTGTCGATAAAAATCCCCACTAACTCCGACAACAAAAAAACAATTTTTAAACTAAATTTTCTTCTTTAAAATGTCTAACAACATTGGAAAAGAATTTTAAAATCGTGTATTTTGAATTATAAGTTTTAACAAAGATAAAAGTATCTTTAAATAAAGACATGGAAATAACTACAGGGAATTATATATAAGGGAAATGTCAGTAAAATGGTGATCGAGAAACTCAATCGAATGCATTTACCGAGAACTAAGTGTAAATTTACAGAGAGTCTCGCTTTTTTTTCTGTGTTTTTACAGAAATTTTTAACAGTGACTATAATTTATACACTATAGACTATAGACTATAACCGTGTTCTAATAATTATTAACTGCGTATTTTAATCAGTACTTTTTAAAGAAATAAATGATATTCTTGAAAATAATTATAATCATGTTCCTTTACTACATACTTATTATTTTTTAGGACCAGTGAGCTGCCCTGATGTAGAATGCTAGGACCCATACGTCTAGGACCGCAGTGTAATCCCTACAGTGTTTGCCGCTCAACTCGGACTCCAAATGGCTGTCTAAGATGTATATGTGAGCCTTGCCCGCCTCCAAAATGTGATCATGAGCCCACCCACTCCACAAATGAAACAGGTTGGAATAGATAGATTGCAATATGTCTTTATTGCTGATATTAATATCAAGCATATTAAAATGACCATTTCAGATACACTTTTCTCATGTTATTAGAGCAGTTAAAAAAAAAAAAAAAAAAAAAAGTTAAAAAAATATTATTTCTTCTGCATTAATACTGGTACCAATCATCTTTCTAAATGTATATATATTTAAAAGATTGCTAAAAACATTTAGCTTCCAATTTTATATATTTAAAAAATATATATAAGATACCATAATTAATTAGAGAAAGGTTAAAAATGAATTGTTGATATTCAAAATGAAAAGATATCAAAATATAAAAGTATCAGAATGGACTTCAATATGGTAATGTGTATTTTATTTATTATTCCTTTTTAATCATGCTTTATTTTAAAATTATTTGTTTATCACATTTTATTTCTCTATTTTGTGTGTGTTGATAGTCCCAAATTCATATTCTTTAGCTTTTTTATGGCTAATATGAAGATGAAACCACACACTTAATTTGTGGAACTTTAGGCATTTTGGACCTGAGGTTTCTGACTAAGTTCTTACAAATATCCATTATTCTTTTATATATATATATATATATATATATATATATATATATATATATATATATAAAGATGAAGGGCGCACCGGCCATCTGCCTCGCTGTCCGGTGGAATAATACGACCCTGAGAAAACACAATGTTTATTTGGTTTATTGAGAATATGTTTGGTTTGTGATTAATTGACATATTGGTTATATATTTCCAATTTTGTGATTTTACATGTTAAATAATACTGGCTTTCATGTAAAAAACCAGACTGCATGATTACTATACATAGTTCTCTGTAAAAACTCTATATTAGTTTTTCTGTTTACGTTCTCAGAGAGCTTAATTACTAATTTAGAACTGCAACCTCCCCCCCCCCCCCCACACACACACACCACAAACACACACATGAAATGCCACATTGCCCTCACTGGAGTTGCAGAAATAAGGACCACAGAAATGAAATCGCACTCATTAGTATGGACAGCAATTGCTGAAAATAGATTTTACTACATTATGTTTTTTTTTTTTTTAGCTATCTCATTTTATTGTGTGAAAAACTAAAATTGAAAAAGTAAAGTTTCTTCAGTTTCTTCTCATATTTCTACTGGCTACTTTATGACACATTATTATTATTATTATTATTATTATTATTTTCTGCAAACCTATCAGACTGGCAAGTGCTCTTATTCAAAAACTGTGTAAACAAATCGTCTTTTTTCTTTTATCGGTTAAGATAACATTTTTCAGCGAATGCTGTCAAAGTTGGTGTTTTAAACCAAATTTCCGGGCGCAGTAGCACAGGAAAGGAAAAAACACTTATCCTGAGACAACAAACGCTTATAACTCAAGATGCAATTCATTTATCGAAAATTGAGAAAAACTGTTCGACTGCAAATCGCAGAAATGATTATACTGTGTCAAAGCATTGTATTGTCAAGCGGGAGGGGGTAGGGATAAACTGCAATTATCCGGTTGGTATTTATTTATTTTTATTAACACTTCAAACATAAGTTGAAAAGCATCAATGACATCGGTTTTCTGTCTGGCCATTCATTGTTCCCAAAGATTACTTATTTAAATGAAGAGAAAAATTACATATGATATAACTTTACATAAAACAGAACCGATAAGTGTGTCTTATGATATCAAGGGCTACACCGCCTTCATCCCGTGATCACGCTATATAGGTGTGATCACGTGATCTAATGGTCCTAAGACTGTTCCCAAATCCAAAAGGGTAACTTTATGCCATAAGTTTTAATTTATTTATGATCGGAAATGCATGAAACTAGCAGGTATTGTTGTTCAGAAACTATGTAATCGAACTGTTTCTTTTTTCGTTTTTTGCAAACGCAATAGATCTTTCAGAAAATAGTGTCAAAGTGGGTGTTTTGAACCGAATTTCCGCACGAAAGAAAAATAACCGCTCAAGGAGGGTTGAAAAAGTCTTTGTCACGTGATCAAAAACGCTTATAACTCAATAGGTATTTTATTTATAAAAAAATGGAAAACACAGTTCGATTCCAAATCGCTTCCATAGTCAAGCCTTCCAATTGTATATCTTTGCGTTAAAAAATGAATTTGTGAATGTGTCAAAACATTTTGTGCTTGTTGAGCAGAGCAGTTGAGAACAGCCTTAATCATCTACTTAGTCATTGCTTTTCATTTACTTTTCATCCTTTACTTTTCTCGTATTAAAAATATTATATGAAAAATTATCTACTACAAAAACATCTCCATTTCCAGATAGGATGACAATACATTTATTGACATTGTTTTTATAAGATTGCGAGATTTCCAAAACGGTATTTCTTGTTAAGGCTGTTCTTAACTGCTCTGATCAACAAGCGCAAAACGTTTTGACAGATTTACAAATTCATTTTTTAACGAAAAGATATAAAATTGGAAGGCCTGGTCTATGGAAGCGGTTTGGAATCGAACTGTGTTTTCCATTTTTTGATCAATAAATTACCCATTGAGTTATAAGCGATTTTGATCACGTGACAAACACTTTTATCACCCTTTCTTGGGTGGTTATTCTTCTTTCGAGCGGAAATTTGGTTCAAAATGACCACTTTGACAACATTTTCAGAAAGAGCTGTTATGTTTTCAAAAAAAAAAAAAAAAAAAAAAAAAAACAGTTTTATTACACAGTTTCTGAACACCAACACCTGCTAGTTTCATGCATTTCCAAAAAAAAAAAAAAAAAAAAAATTAAAACTTGTGTCTTAAAGTTGCCCTTTTGGATTTGAGAACAGCTTTAATGAATCTATGAACCTAGTTATTCTTGTTTTACATTACAATTATTCGATTATTAAATTTAAGCTTGGTGCAATACAATAGAAATGTAGAAAAACAACGTTAATAGCACCAAAAAATTTAATTTTGAAGCATACCGGTTTTGCTAGCAGTGCAGCGCTAAGAACGGAAAGCTTAATGCTGCCGAAACCGGTATGTTTCAAAATTAAAATTTTTGGTGCTATTAACGTTGCTTTTTTACATTTCTACATTAAATAAATGCCGATTAATTAGTTTTAATGAAAAGACTCATATTATTATTATAAATTTCATATTATTACAGTAGAACCTCGATTATCCAAAGTAATTGGAACCGAACCTCTTTCGGAAAATCGAAATTTTTGGATAATCGAGAGTGCTTAAATTTTAAGATTAAGGAGTGCTATTTCTTATTATGGTAACAAGTGCTTAATAAAAATAAAACAATAGCAAAATAGAACAAGAATAAATTACCTGAGTTTTAATTTTGAAATTAAGTACCTTTCACAAGGGTTTGAAACGATGTTTTGTTTGTTGCAGTTTCGATTGTCTTTGCTTTGAAGCTCTATTTTTAATATTTTATACCAGTATCACAGTCTTTCTGCTGCTCCAGCCATGCCAAACCTCACTGTAAAAAAAAAAAAAAAAAAAAAAATGGTAACGTTCCATGTAAAATCCTGGAACGTTTCGCCTTTTCTCAGGTTTTCAGAATAATTTAGCTCTTTCCTGTGAAATTCTGGTTTTCTTATCTGAAACGTTCCTGAACAAAAGTTGGAAACAGCAAACTGGCCGCCACAAACGGCCGCCATTTATTAATTTTTTGCTATAATCCGTTGCTCGCGCGCGAGTGTCGAAAACGAATTCCTTAAATGAATGTAAAAAAATCAATATGGAATGCAAATAAATCAATAGACGACATAATCCTTTACGTCTCTATTGTCAAGACATTTCAGATGAAAATACAATACCTCTGTGACATCGCTAAGAGATTATCTCTCGTACTTGTCTGTGGAATGTTTAACGAGCAGACCGTGTAAAAAAAATACACCTATTATTTGGATCTCCATTAACCAGGGGACCATCAAACATGATTCTCACCGATTTTGATTAATTTAAAGTATGTTTTAGAGTTCTTATCTCTAATTATTCTTGTGAAAGGATTTCTTCAAATGGGCCTTAGATTTTCAGAAATTAGATGCCGAAGTTTAGCATACGTTTCAAATACCCATTAGTTTGCAGCTCTCAACGTGTCTTTCGTGGTGTGGACGCAGAAAGCTCGCACGCCACCCGTACGGCCCGAGTTCGATGCTACCTCTTGACTTTTTTTTTTCTTTTTTAATTAATTTTATATTTTAACACTTTATTACAATTTGATTTAAATTTGATATATATTTGACACTTTGAATTGCTGCAAATTTGAATTTTTTTTTTATTTTCGGAAAAAATATACAATTACGTTTAGGTTTTTTTTTTTCATGAAAATTTATATGCATTTTATCTAACTTGTAAACTACCATAATTACTGACGAAAATCCAAAATATTTTATGTCTAGATTTTTTTTCTAATTATTATTTACATTTATATATTTTTATATTTTAAGCAAAGTTCAGAAACAATATATCATATATATATTTACTTTATTGAATTTTAACTGAAAATTTATTTTTTCGTGTAAATTATAAATAATAATTTTGATGTCAATTTCAAAATATTTTTTCATTCTAACAAATAAGGATTATAAAGCGAAAATTGTCAACTGGAAATGTAAAAATCGTCTGCGGATCCCGCATGCTGTGAAATGTCAGTAATGTTTTGCTGTCAACAGAAATATTCCTGGTATTTCGCAGGAAACTTACTGGCATTTCTGTAGAAAGTTTTTAAGGGTGTATTCCGATCCAAACTGCTTATTTTCTGATTCATTTTAAAATTCATTTTTGCTCTCAAACGCATCAAACTGGGAAATTCTCTTATTTAGAAACTACATAATGTGCCGTGCTTAATAATTTTTTGATAAATGCAGAAAATACTGTAAAAAACGCTGTCAAAATTGGCGTTTTGAACTGATTTTTCCGAAGCGGGCGATCTGGGAATGAACAAAAATGGTCATACTGAGAAAATAATTGCTTAAAAATCAAATTCTAATTAATTGAGCTGAAAATGAAATCACGAGGCATGTTAAACATATCTTCAGAAATCACCCCAGCAAGTTTCATGTTTTTACTTTTAAAAATCAGTCTGAAAATGTATCGGAAAATTTCGAGCTGTTGAGGGTGGAAAAATATTTTTTCGAATACACCCTTAACATATACAGTAAAGTTCCAGTCATTTTCAAGAAATGTTTCTTGGAAATAATGGGCAACTCAGCTGCCCATTTTTTCCCAGGAACGTTGCGGAATTTTTTTTACAGTGCTTTTTCAAAATCTTCAGAATTGCTAATTTGTTCGTTCCACTCCGCAGCTTTCGGGAACTCAAGTTAAATTCGAACGTTCAAAGGAATTCTAAGAAAGGGGATCGAAAATATTTATATGTACTCGTGGTTCGGAAAGGACCGCTTGCTCACAAGGAATATGATAGTTAAAAAAAACTTTTAAAATGGTTTTTGCCCTCAAGGAATATGATAATTAAAAAAAAAAGTTTTTCAAAATGGATTTTGCACACAATGAATGTGATAGTAAAAAAAAAATGAAGCTTTAAAAATGGATTTCGGTTAACCGAGAGTTTTGGTTAAAAGGGTTTCGGATAAAAGAGGTTCTATTGTATTAATAAATATTTTCTACTATATTTTCGGACATCAAGGAAGATATTGATGGAGGTGGAGAAATTTCTTGATTCATAATTTGCAGCATAAAGAGTTTAAAATGTCGAACCTTCTATAGACGACAATAAAAGAAAACAAGAATATGCTAAACAAATAGTATATTCAGAGCTGCCACTGGCGACATTTTTTTTTTAATTCTAATTACTCGCACCACGTTCTCAAAACAAAAATATTTGGCATACACTTTGACAAAATTTTCAAGAGAAATATACTACAAAATTTATTTTTTTTACATTGTGGTACGAATAGAATATAAAAATACACTATAAAAAAAAAAAAAAAAAACGGACTAAAAAACGGAAATTGTACTGGCAATCGAGACGCCAGTACAATTTTCCTTATTTTAACGGAAAATTTCCACCGCAAATTACAGAAAATTTTCCGTTTTTCTGGCATTTACGGGGGAAATTTTCCGTTCAAATACGGAAATAGAACTGGCGTCTGTCTCTATTGCCAGTACAATTTTCGTTTTTTAGTCCCTTTTTTTTACAGTGTAATCGACAGTGGCAGACGGTATATTTTATTACATTAGTACGAAATTCGAAATAAGAGCAATATTGTTTTATTTTTCAGGAATAAACAACTTTAGTATTTTTATTTTTCATTTTTTATTTTATTTTAAGTTTCATAAAGTATAATGTATTAAAAGTGATAAATGGAATAACTTTTGTATTATAATAATAAACTTTTTTTTCTTTTAAGCTCCGACAACATCTCCAACAACTTCAGCTTCAGGAAACATTGTAAGCCGAATGGATGTTTTTTTAACAGTGTCATATTTAAACATCATGTATTTATATTTTATTTAAATATTTTGTTTGTTTGTTTCTGATAAAACATTTGTCCCTATAAGCCTTTATCTAACTGACGGTATTTATAAGTACCATTAAAATAACTTGTTATAAAATTCATTTAATACATCTATTAGTTGAAATACAGTTTAGAATGAGTTATAGATGCATTACTCTATCTTGTTCCAAAAGCATTATGGGTTACACAGAACAAAAATATTTTTAAAAGGATGATTTCTTTTGCCTTTGCATCTTAGCAGCTTTCTTCGCGTTGGGGGGGGGGGGGGGGGGATTTATCAATTCGGAAATATTTCTATATTTCTATTCTAAGAACATTATATTTGTACATTTCTTAATTCTACCAAATACTAAGAAAAATATTTAAAATAAAAGATTTGAGTGGGGTTATAAATATTGCACAAAATCCCTATAAATTGTAATTTAATTAATCCTTCTAAATCCTTCAATCCTTCTAAAATCCTTCTAAAATTTATTAAATGGTTACATAAATCTTCTAATACAGTTTCAAAAATTCCCGAAAAATGCTTTAGGAGATAAAATATCTATGAATTCATAATTCAGTATATAAAGGGATAAAGCGGATTTTTTTTTTTTCCATTCCTTTGGATTTCGTTTTCAAGGTTTTAATGTATCAATATTTGACAAAGTTGATTTACTTTGCATGTTTAATTACATGTTTCCCAACAGAAAGAATAACAACAATTATACTTGCTAAGACAGAAACCTGTATAACCCTTTATCTACTGACGGTACTTAGAAGTACGATTAAAATAAGTTGGTATAAAATTCATTTAATACATTGATTAGTAAAACAGTTTAGAATGAGTTTTAGATGAATTACTTTATCTTCTTCCAAAAACATTATGGGTTACACAAAACAAACATATTTGTAAAAGGACGATTTCTTTTGCCTTTGCATCTTTTCAGCATTCTTGGCGTTGGGGGATGGGGTGGGGGGATTTTCCAATTCGGAAATATTTCTACATTTCTATTCTAAACACATTATATCTGTACATTTCCTAATTCTACAAAATACTAAGAAAAACATTTAAAATAAAAGGTTTGAGTGGGGTTATAAGTATTGCACAATATCCCTATAAATTCAAATTTAATGAATCCTTTTAAATCTTTCAATCCTTCTAAAAATTTATTAAATGATTATGCAAATCTTCTAATGCATTTTAAACAATTTACGATAAATGCTTTAGAAGATAAAATTTTCATGAATTCGTAATTCAGTAAATAACGAGTTAAACAAAACCTTTTTTACCTTAATTATTTTCTATTAAACATTATCCTGTCATATTTTGCAAACACTCTGTATGATATACATTTATTTTCTTATCCTAAACTTTACTTCAAGAAAAATAAATAAAAAATAATAAAAACTCTTTTTTAATTAATTTTTCAACTACTTTTCAGCAGCGAAAATGCGGTTTACGCTTATTTAGCAAAGTGATAATTAACGTGTTTAATATTTAACAAGCAGGAATGACCGAGCTAAGCTCGGTCAAAATTAGCTTTGTATTTATCTCGATATATTATTCCCACTGAATCATTCTTGCTGTTTTAGATGCAGTTAGCTTGACCCTGAGACATAGTGACCCAAAATAGCACGCTAATCGAAATTTTTCGGACATGTGACCTAACACAATTCTATTCTCGAGCCTGAAAACGATGGAATAAAAAATTTAGTGAAAATCTTTAGTCGTTTTCTAGATAAAATAAGCTTGACCCACGTTATTTCTAAAATGACCCACTAACCGAAATTTATCGAACATGTGACCTATTCCAACGGTCTTTTTGTACTGTGAAACGGTATAATAATAAAAAAAAAAAAATGTCAAAATCGTTTCAACCTTTTTTGAGATACAGTTAGCTTGACCCCAACTTATTATCACCAAAATGACCCACTAATAGAATTTTCTTGAGCATGCGACCCAGCCCAATGGTTTTATCTTGTCCAGAAACGGTGTAATACAAAGTTTTGTCAAAATCTTTTGAGCCGTTTTTTAGATACAGATAGCTTGATCCCGATCCTTTAGGACCCAAAATGACTCATTGATTGAATTTTCTTGAACATGCGACCCTGTTCAATGGTCTTATCATGTCCGGAAGCGGTATTATGCAAAACGTTGTCAAAATGTTTTGAACCGCTTTTTAAATACAATTTGCTTGACCCTGATCCATTGTGACCCAAAATGTCCCACTAATCGAATTTTCTTGAACATCGACCTAGCCCAATGGTCTTCGCGAGCCCAAAAACGATAGAATACAAAATTTAGTCAAAATCGTTTAAGCCATTTTTTAGATACAATTAGCTGGACCCTGACCCATTGTGACCCAAAATGACCCACTAATCGAATTTTCTCGAACACGTGACCCTTCTCAATGGTCTTTTCGTCCCCGAAAATGGGTTAGATACAAAATTTAGTCAAAATCGACTGAGCCATTCTTTAGATATAATTAGCTTGAGCCTGACCCATTATGACCCAAAATGACTCACTTATCGAATTTTCTCGAAAACGAGACCCATTCCAATGGTCTTTTCGTGTCCGAAAATGGTTAGATACAAAATTTAGTCAAAATTGATTGAGCCGTTCTCTAGATATAGTTTGACCCTGACCCAAAATGACCCACTAATCGAATTTTCTCGAACACGAGACCCATTCCAATGGTCTTTTCGTTCCCGTAAATGGTTAGATACAAAATTTAGTCAAAATCGATTGAGTCCTTCTCTAGATATAATTAGCTTGACCCTGACCCATTACGGCCCGAAATGACCGCTAATCGAATTTCCTCGAACACGAGACCCATCCCAATGGACTTTTCGTGCCCGAAAACAGAAGGGTGCAAAATTTCATCAAAATCGTTAGAGCCGTTATCTAGATAAACTTAGCTTGACCCACGGTGACCCAAAAATGACTCACAAATAGAATTTTATCGAACATGTGACTTAGCCCAATGGTCTTCTCGTAATCCTAAATTGTAGAATATAGAGTTTAGTGAAAATCATTAGAGCAGTTTATTAGATAAAAATAGCTTGACCCACAGTGACCCAAAACTAATCGAATTTTCTCGAACACGTGACCCTTTTCAATGGTCTTTTCGTGCCCGAAAATGAGTTAAATACAAAATTTAGTCAAAATCGATTGAGCCGTTCTTTAGATATAATTAGCTTGACCCTGGCCCATTATGACCAAAAATGACCCACTAATCGAATTTCCTCGAACACGAGACCCTTTTCAATGGTCTTTTCGTGCCCGAAAATGCGTTAGATACAAAATTTAGTCAAAATCGACTGAGCCATTCTTTAGATATAATTAGCTTGACTCTGATCCATTATGACCCAAAATGACTCACTTATGGAATTTTCTCGAAAACGAGGCCCATTCCAATGGTCTTTTCGTGCCCGAAAATTGTTAGATACAAAATTTAGTCAAAATCGATTGAGTCCTTCTCTAGATATAATTAGCTTGACCCTGACCCATTATGGCCCGAAATGACCCGCTAATCGAATTTTCTCGAACACGAGACCCATCCCAATGGTCTTTTCTTGCCCGAAAACAGTGGGTGCAAAATTTCGTCAAAATCGTTAGAGCCGTTATCTAGATACACTTAGCTTGACCCACGGTGACCCAAAAATGACCCACTAATAGAATTTTCTCGAACATGTGACTTAGCCCAATGGTCTTCTTGTAATCCTAAACTGTAGAATATAGAGTTTAGTTAAAATCGTTAGAGCAGTTTTTTAGATAAAAATAGCTTGACCCACAGTGACCCAAAAATGACCCACTAATGGAATTTTCTCGAACACGTGACCCTTCTCAATGGTCTTTTCGTGCCCGAAAATGGGTTAAATACAAAATTTAGTCAAAATCGATTGAGCCGTTCTTTAGATATAATTAGCTTGACCCTGACCCATTATGACCCAAAATGACCCACTAATCGAATTTTCTCGAACACGAGACCCATTCCAATGGTCTTTTCATGCCCGAAAATTGTTAGATACAAAATTTAGTCAAAATCGATTGAGCCGTTCTCTAAATATAATTAACTGACCCTGACCCAAAATGACCCACGAATCGAATTTTCTCGAACACGAGACGCATCCCAATGGTCTTTTTGTTCCCGTAAATGGTTAGATACAAAATTTAGTCAAAATCGATTGACCAGTTCTCTAGATATAATTAGCTTGACCGTGACCCATTATGACCCAAAATGACCCACTAATCGATTTTTCTCGAACACGAGACCCATCCCAATGGTCTTTTTGTGCCCGAAAATAGTAGGGTGCAAAATTTCGTGAAAATCGTTTGAGCCGTCATCTAGATAAACTTAGCTTGATCCACGGTAACCCAAAAATGACCCACTAATCGAATTTTCTTGAACATGTGACTTAGCCCAGTGGTCTTCTCGTAATCCAAAACTGTAGAATATGGAGTTTAGTGAAAATTGTTAGAGCCGTTTTTTAGATAAAAATAGCTTGACCCACAGTGACCCGAAAATGACTCACTAATCTAATTTTCTCGAACACGTGACCCATCCCAATGGTCTTTTCGTGACCGAAAATGGTTAGATACAAAATTTAGTCAAAATCGATTCAGCCGTTTTATAGATATAATTAACTTGACTCTGACCCATTATGATCCAAAATGACCCACTAATCGAATTTTCTCGTACACGAGACCCATCTCAATGGTCTTTTGGTGCCCGAAAACGGTAGGGTGCAAAATTTGATCAAAATCGTTAGAGCCGTTTTCAAGATAAAATTTACATACACACACACACACACAATTTTTGCTCGCATTATAGTATAAGATAAAAACTGTTTTTGTACATCTTACTTTTAGCACTGAGGAAATAGCAAAATGTGTGTGAAAAATACGAGAGTCAATCTTCACGTGTACTATAAGATGTTTCTAAAATTCAATGTTAGAACTCCTGCATTACATTATAATAAATGCATTCCCCGATTTACGTAAAGTAATGCGTTCCGTAAAGTTTTACGTAATTTGAATTCTACGCAAGTCAAATTTCTACGTTTCTTAGGTAACATTTTGTAAGAAACTGCAATATTTATTATATATATATATATATATAACCATTAATTAAACATAACCTACCACCGTCAATTATTATGAATTAAAGCTGTAAGTATAAAAATTATTATAAGAATTATTATGGAAGAAAAAGAAAAAAGTGGACACCGACAAAAATTGAAAAGCTTATACATTGAATTATGTTATCAAGGGCACAGAATTCAATGATATAAGCAAAATGGTTGTTTTCTGTGGGAAAAATAAGCTAAAGCTAAAAATTATTTTCCCCTGTGCCCAAACAACCATTAAAATCAAGTGAATTGATTAAAAATGAAAGCAGAATAGAAACAAATAATATGAAATGGAAGAATCAATAAAACGTATTTAAATATTTATAGGATATAAAATATAAATAATAAACACCATACCGATTAATATTTCAGTATTTTACAAAAATCCACGCGCACATGGCTACCAGAATATCATAAAGATTAAGGTGAATAAAACAGTTAAGATTAAGAAATCACAGTAAATGATACCAAAGGATGCAGTTAATACATTTTGAAATAAAATTTGAAATACCTTGTTAAACACATTTAATCTAATATAAAATAAATAGATAGTAATTACATTATTTAAAATGCACTATTAAATTTATTAATAACTGTTTAACAATATCGTCAAAATTTAGCTAAAAATACCCCCTGGTGTATTAAATTATAACAGAAATGGAGCTAGAAAAATTAAAAACTAGAGCTATCTTAAAGAGACAAATTTGGTGCTGCCATCTATTATTACTTATATTAAACATCTATCGCAAGATAAATATTTGTAAGCATTTGAATGTAAATAACTGTTTAAACAGCAAAACCAAACATATCCTTATATAGAGAGAATTATAAACCTAATATAAACCACACAATGTATTTAAAAACTCTTGTTAATAAAATTTAAAAGCATACAATATATTCTATTAGCTAACTTATTTAAACTAAACTAAGAATTTAAATAATTCTAGAACTTTGATAATATATAGCATATAGCTATATGCTATAAAACAAAATAAATTCAGTAATAATTAATATAAATAATTATTAAAAATAGTATAAAAATTATTTTTTAATCAATTATATATAAGATATTTATAAAATGAACAGGAAATAAAAAACACGTGGAAGTATATAGAAGGTTAAATGATACTTAAATTCCCATTACTTAAAAAGCACAAATATAGAGTGTGGATTATTTTCAGACATCCATAAAAATCCAAAAAGTATGAATGTGGGACATTCAAAAACATTAAACCGATAATAAATATTAAAAAGAATAGAGGAATAATAATAAAAATAATTACCCAATTTTAATGCATACAGTATAACTATATTTATATTAAACATACTTATATGTATATTATTCACTATAAGAATGGCATACTATTAGTAATTAATATGATATTGTCCTTAGTAAATTAAAATTTAATAACAAATAATTGTAAATTAGATTAATCAATAATTAAGCTAATTATAATATTAATGAAATTCTCCAATTACATATAAAATATCAAATCAACATCCATATAAAATACGTAACAAAAATATAGTACTAATACAAAAGCCCCCATTTTTTTTTATAATTAACCATTGCGTATTATCCAGACAACACCACCCTCCTCCGTACTCTAACATCTACCCACCCAACCAACCTATAATAATTTTTTTATATTGTTTTACAATTTTTAATTTTTTATAGATATTTTTTTATTTTATAATTTTTTTGTAATTTTGTTTACGCATGTGTTAATTTGTTTTAATAGATCATGTAAGAAAAGTACTAATTGTATATTAATGAATATATGAATTTTTTTGGAAAACCATGATTTAATGCATCATAAATTAGTTTTTTAATATTATTGTTAATTAGAGGAGAAGAACATAAACATTTTATTCTATATAAATGATTAAGTATTATATTCCGAAATACAGAATGATGTAGACAAGATTTAAAATTTGTAAATGTATTAACTGTGAATTTAAATTCTTTACGTTTGTCATATGAATCTGTGATTGTTTTATTGTCTTTTATTGTAATTTTAAGTATTGTTAGATAAAAGGTTTTCCGTTAATTCCAAATTAGTGGGATAATCAACTGGAAATCGAGTAATTGCAGATTGATCAGTATCAATTAAAATGATGTCATCAATATAACGATATAAACGTAGATTATTATTAGTAAAATTACGTTCATAATGATATAAGTATAAGTCTGAGAGTAAACTGGAAGTACAACCGCCTTGTGATATACCGACATGCTGTAAATATAAAGTATTATCTTGCAATATATAATTATTATAGATAATGAAGTTAGTTAAAGATTTAAAATATGCAATATCTATATTAGATGGTAATTCCAGTTTTTTATAATACTTTTTAAATAATGCATTTATAATTTTATGTAAATCTAATAGGTTTATATTATTAAAAAGATCTTTGAAGTCATATGTCGTTATATTATAAACACAATGAAGATTTTTTTTTTTAAATATTGACAAGTTGATAGCTATTTTTTATACAATGTGTATTATCATTGTTTGTAGTAAGTACATATAATTGATTAAGAGTTTTTAAGAGAAGTGTATTGGCTTTATTATTATATGTATTGCAACCAATAGTAACAGTCCTAAATTTAATAGGAGTTTTATGAAATTTGGGAATAAGAACTAAATATGGATAATTAAAATTAGTAGATAAAATATTTAATAGTTTATAATAACTTTGAATTTTACGATTATTTACAATTACATTTTCATTAGTTTTTTGAAATGACTTATTAGAAGAAATAGAATTTTTTAAGAAGTTGGTGATAATATGATTTACATATAATAGCATAATTGTTAGGAGATTTGTCTACATATGTAATAACGTAGTTTTTTTGTAATTTAGTAATTTGTTGGAAATAATGCTTTGTATTAATAGAAACCAAATCAGCAATATTATTTTTTAAAGCCATAGTTAATTTTTCAATTACTAATATTTTCCATTGATTAAAATATTCAATAGGCTTATTATAAGAGATAGAAATTTTATAAATAAAAATATCAATATCATATGTAAACTGTTTGATAATAGATTTAACATTAAATTTAGATGGAAGTCTTTATTTAGTACCATAACCCATTAGTTGTTTCAATTTAAAATCATGAACAATATCAAGATTTCCAGTGATTATATGTCCATGATCATTGTTTATGTATTTTTTTAGAGTGGGGTCTTTGCAGTTACACGGAAAATTACTTGCAGCAGATGTATTTTTTGAAAATGTATTGTAGTTAAAAATCTTTCTTCCAATTGTATTCGGATATATATATATATATATTTCAGCTGGTTTCTTGTTTCATAAGTCTTTAATAGATTTTTTTTTTTTTCCAAAAATTTATTGGTTTATCACATGTTAATATGGATTAATCGTATGCAATGTACTAGACAATTGGTGGATTTTGCTTAATTAGTATTACATGTATAGGGTTCCATCTGTATTTTGTATAATGTTACAGTTATTATTTGCTGCTAAATTTATTAAATTATTGAATTAATTATTGTAATTGGAACAGATGATGATTTTTAATTATATTATGGTATATATATATATATATATATATATATATATATATATTTTTTTTTTTTTTCATTGGTAAAATTGTTTTGGTTACAAATATCTTGACAAACTATTTCAAATATTCATGATTTCCTAAATATTTGTCGTTACTTATTTATTCTTTTTATGCATTCACCTTCCTGTTTTGCCTTTCGCATATTTCAAATGTTATGATTTTTTAACACTTCATTTATAAGTGATTGGGTCTAGTTTTCAAAATATTCAGTAGCGATTAGTTAATTAATAATTGTTGATCCAAATATGTTCATATTTTGTTCATCTTTAGGATTTTACCATATGTTTATATATTTGTGATTTGTCTCTATTATATATATATATGCATATATATAATATTTACACCGTATTATTTTATAAATAAAGCATCATGAGCGTATTTACTCATATATAAACTATAAAAGTATGAAAAAATATAAAAACAAACTTAACACTTTTCAAATATCTTGTAGATTAGCGGGATTTATAAATCTAAGATTGAAATTGATTTATAACAATTTTGAATCTAATCAAATGACTATAAAAATATGAAATAATTAAATAGGACTAATATAACCTATTCTTCATGAATTTCTGATGACAAGACAAATGAATAGCACCCACAAAATAAAATAATGATTGATAAGCACAAACTGTATTTATTACGAATTTGATGACTGCTACGAATAACTAACAATAAAGATTAAGTTGTTTTGTTATAGATTTGATTGTATATACCAATAAAAATATAACTCTATCTAATATATAAAATATATTATGGTTGTGGTTTATATCAACATATTTATTTATAAAATAAATATCAAAACTATGCAACTGCGTATCACACGCGCTTGTATGTTCACAAATGTAATTTTCGAGATTTATTATGTAACAGCGAATTTATGTAAGTCACGTAATACGTAAGTAGGTGGATGCCTGTACTCTACATTATAGTACTGCATTGCACACGAACTCTTTTATCACTATAAACCGACAAAAAAATAACTAAATAAATAAAAATGAAAGTTACTTAATGCTTTTTTGAAATAAATATATTTCTTTTACAGAGATAGTAAGTTATTTCTACCAGCATTGCCTTTTCAATATCTCAGTTTATCCTTTAAGTCCCCCTTGTCAGAAAAAATACGCAGACACTGAACTCCCCCCTTCCCCCTTGGGGCCGTTCAAGTATTACTTAAGCATATTTTTAGTCATTTTTAACCCCTAACCCCCCCCCCCTTTGTAAGGAAAAATAAGCAAATCCTAGACCCGCCCCCCCTTTTTTTTTCTTACGTAAGATTTTATAACATTTTAACATTAACACTGTTTGCTATAAAAATTACAGTTAGCGATAAATCGCATTATTAATCCAGTAAATTTACATAAATAGATAGGGGTTGTGGTATCGAAGGAAAAAAAATTGGTTTAATATATTGTTACTTATTACATTAAAAAATTCAAAGAATGCAAAATAGTTTCTAATATATTATTATTTATCGCACTGAACAAAAAACTTTACGAAATACAGCAGGCCATAACTTATTTAAGCACATAACTAAAATTTTAACCAGAATCATAGGAATATTATATGTTGGCATTCACATTTCTAGTCTGGTGTCCAAGATCTTTGAATCCATGTTTCTGCACTGTACATTATTACGTTTTCAATGTAGTGGTGGGCTGGAATGTTCCTCGTTTCCAGTCCTGGTTTACTCCATATCTTTTTCTCAAGTAGTTCAACATCCGCAGAACGCTCATCCAAATCATGCTCTTTTGCTTTTTGTTGTTAAACTATAGTTGCTTCGTTGCCTAATGCTTACGTAAGAATTCTCGAGATCCCCCTCTCCCCCTTGTTAGCAAAAATAAGCATACACTGGACCCCCCCTCCCCCCTTACTATTTACGTAATACTTGAACGACCCTAATAGCTGCGGCACTCTTGTACAAAATTGCTTGAATACAAAATTTATTACGATTATATATATTAAATTCAGTCACACGGAAATAATATGACTCCATCTTAAATAGGACGGGGTAATAACCATGGCAATCTAGAATCATTATATATCATGCAATATGATTGAATTAATTAAAAACGAAAATGTACCTTAGATTTTTGTGCAGCCCCGTATATGATCAGTAGAATTTATACACAATAGGTAATATCCAAACAAAATAAAAGGTTAAATAATAAAACGCTTAGCACAACAGAAAACGCACTTCCAGCAATTATTGTTCATATAGTTTGTATATAGATCGTATAGTTTGTTCATCATTGTTTCATATATTTTCATTCTTTCCGCTTTATTTTTTATGGGAAAGAACAACAAATTTTCCTTTGACACACAGAAACACACATATTCTTAGTGGTCAGAAAGTATATTAAAAATTGCAGATCAGCTCAATTCATTTAATTGATAATTACATGTCAAATATTTTAGCTTAAAAAATTTTTGTTGCTTAAATATTTATAAATGTGGCTAAAAAGAAAATTTTCTGCAAAAGGACTTCAGAAATGTGGTACAGTTGTTGGGCTGCTCATTCATTTTTTCCTTCTTATGTGCATTCGTAATTATATAAATACGAAGCACCCAATAGTCTTCGTTCAGTCCGTCCGTCTGTCCGCATATAACAGAACAAAAACTACCCAACCGAATAGTCTGAAATTTTAAATATATAATTGCTTCAAATTTTTGTAGAGTCTTTCAAATTTTATGATAATCGGATGTATAGTTTAATGACAGGGACAGTCAAAAGTTTTCCGTTACATTACGGCCAATGGGAAAAAACTATTGCAAGTGCATTTTAATGATGTTACAGCATTCCGAATGGTCTGAAATTTTAAATATATAATTGTTGAAAAATTTTCTCGAGTCATTTCAAATTTTACGAAAATTGGATGTATAGTTTAATTACAGGAGACAGTCAAAAGTTTTCCGTTACATTAAGGCCAATGGGGAATAAATATTTCGAGTGCATTTTAATGATGTTACAGCCTTTCGAGCAGAATGGAATTCATACTCATTTATGAAGTGCACTAAAATATAGATTCAGTACAACATGTGGTGCAAAATATATTTATAAAACCAGTTATAGTACGAACGCACCTCATTTGCCACGTTTGCCGAGCCATTTCCAACTTCATTTTTATACCTTGTTTTTAAAATCTATGATGAATATGTTAAGGGGAATAGTTGGATTGTCAATGAATACAATTTCTTTTTATTTATAATTTCATAAATTTTCAGGGTAATTTGTAATGATTTTAATGGTTATATATATATATATATATATATATATATATATTAACTACACAACCATGAATTTTATTTTATTAATCTCTTTCTATAAAAGACTAAATTTGAAACTTGATGCAGCTAACGATTTATAATACATATATATATTATTACTTTAATTTTATTGTAAATTTTTTAATATGAAACCATGGATATAAAGGTAATTTTTTATAGTTCTTACATATAAATATTTTCCATTCTTTTCATTTTATTTTTTATGGAAAAAAAAAAAGATAAACATTTCTTTCTGACACACACTCACACACATATATTCTTAATGGTGGCCAAGCAAAAATTGTAGATCAGCTCAATTTATTTAATTGATCATGATACATATAATATATTTTAGCTTAAATATTTTGTTGCTTAAATATTTATAAATGTTGCTAAAAAGAAAATTTTCTACAAAAGTCTTCAGAACTGTGGTACAGTTGTTGGGCTGCTCAAACAACTAAAGTTATATATATATATATTTATTTATTTAAATACTATTTGGTTTATGTGGTGTTTGTGATTTCATATATTGGTCATTTTCATTGTCTTTCAATGGTATTATTGTAAAGAAAGTTTATATATATAGATATATATATATATTTAAATAATAAACTGTAAACGATAAAAGCTTTTATTCCATTTATATATTTTTTCTATGTAGATAAATTGGGTGACTGATTTTTTTATTTATTTATTTTTTTTTTTATTATTTTTTTTTTTTAGTTGCTTTTATATTAATTTATTGAAATTGTGACAAATTTCTATATTGCATAAATGATTCCTATTTCTTTAAGGAATTAGATGGTGCTGCCAGTCGGATCTATTCAATAAGTGAAAATAATTTAATATTATAATTTACAACAACTTATGCTTGCTTTTTATCAGAAATGCACCTAAAAAAATATTAGATAGAGTCTTTATTTTTACTTACTACGGTCTCAATTAAAAAAATAATAATATTTTTTATTTTTTTTAAACTACATGACCATGAATTTTATTTTATCAATCCCATTCTCTAAAAGCCTAAAAAATTTCAAACTTGATGCAGTTAACGATTTATTATATATATATATATATTATATATATTTTTTTTTTTTTTTTTTTTTTTACATTTTTTTAAAATATTAAACCATGGATATCAAGATAATTTCTTTTATTGTTCTTATAGGAATGTCATTGCTTTTTTTTTTTTTTTTTTTTTTTTATGGAAAAGAATGGCAAACTTTTCTTTCTGACACATACACACATATATATTCTTGATAATGGTCAGAAAATATAACAAAATTATAGATCAGTTCAATTTAATTGATAATTACATGTAAAATATTGTAGCTTAAATATTTTAAATACAAAATTATTTTTTAAATATTATTTAGTTTTAAATTTTATTCAATTATAAAGCATTCAAATAATGATAATAATAAAATAAAATAATATAACTTCTAATAAAATGTCATAAATCCTTTTGCCGGATGTTGAGCTCATACTTGCATATACTATAAAAACTCAAGCTTTAAACCGCTGCTTTAGACTGCCAGCAGGAACTCGTTCTACTTTCCTCTGAAGGAGATTTGGTTGTTTCTAAGAGGTTTGATTTTGATGTATGCGGAAATGTGTCGATTTAGATCTGCAGTGAAATCTGTCTAAGACGGAATCTGTCTAATGTGTAAAACTGTCTAAGGCGATAAAGTTTCAGAGTCCCACATTTTTAAACATAGAGATTTTCCACAAATCTGTCTAAGACGGAAACAATTTGTGTAACGAGGAACCGGATATTAATTTTGGGGTCCCTTGTAGCAAAGTTACTGTTTAAGACAGAAAAAAAATTCCGCTGGTAAATATAAATGGAAAGAAACCTTATCTGTTCATAATCATATGTATTGTCCAGTTCCACTCCGAGAGGACAGACGGGTGCTTCACTGATTGATGATAGTGACAAAAAACAATATTCGATTTTTTTAAAAAATAAGTTTAAGATAATAGAATTTTAAGGAATTATAGAATTATGTATTATTATTATAGAATTTTAATTTTATTAATATTTATTAAGGTAAATATAACTTTTTTTTTTCACTAAAACCTGTAATTTTGATTTATACAAGTGTGTCTTGTGTACTATCAATTTGTAGAGTAAATTAATATTACGATAAATATATAAAAAATATGTGCAAAGATTTTATGTTTATTTAGTTTTAAAAAATTTAACGATACGATAGTTTTAATTTTAGCCAAAGAAATGTTTAATACCCTGTGAACTATAAAGTCTGTAAAGTTTTTCTATCTAAGCCGGAAATCTGTCTAAGACGGATTTTATTTCAGTCCAGCGATTCCGCCTTAGACAGATTTCGGTGTACTTAAATTTTTACCTTTCTATTTTAATATACATGATTATGTACAGTCGTGGAAAAAAAAAAGTAAACACCCCCTACTAACTCCTCAACAAATTATCGTAGAAGAAAGTTACTGGTACCGAACGATTGAAAATAAAGCCTACCTTTAAATGATGTATATAAAATTTGCTTAGGGGGGCATCTACATATTAAAACGAACCCAGAACTTCATTTTTTTCAATAGCAGTACACAATTCTGACAGCATAAATGAACTCTACACCCTTCAATTAGCCTAAAAACGAATTTTTATGCAATTCGTACCATAAGTTTCTGAGAAAATAATTATTTTAAAACGAGCGTATTTTAAGGGCTGTATCCAAATTGAAATTCGGTACTCCACTGTTGACCGAGAGAGTCCACTTCTTGATCAAGGCGCCACTCAAGCAATCGTTAAAGACGGCTAGATTACTGGATAGCATAAGAAATTTCAAAATATCTACTCACTTGCATCGTAGACGGCCCCTTAAACCATAATTTTGCCGTTTTTTAAGCATAATTTGAAAACTACTGGGAAGAAAAATGTGTAATTTTGGATTTCCATAAAGCAGGACTTAATAAATCTAAATCCATCAAAAAAAATTGTAGGTTACAATTCATAATTTTTATCGCATATTAATTTCATAAATCATAATTCATATCATAAAATTATAAAAATTGCAAATTCAGCGTATTTATGTTTGGGTGTGTTAGTATTATTGCTACAAAAAAAATTAGCACATTAGGAGCAAAATTTCAGGAGATATAAATAAAAATATGAAAATGTAATTTAACATTAGAAGCACTAAATTTTGAATGTATATAATTCAAAAACTTATCATTCAAATTGCTTGAAATTTGGTGTCTAGGCATAGTTTGAACCGAAGATTTGAAATATCTCGTTAAAATTGGGTATTGCTATTGAAAAAAATGAAGTTTGGATTCGTTTTAATATGTAGATGATCCCCTAAGAAAATTTTCTATACATCATTTAAAAGTAGACTTCATTTCCTATCGTTCGGTACCAGTAACTTTTGTCTACGATAATTTGTTGAGGAGTTAGTAGGGGGTGTTTACTTTTTTTTTTCCACGACTGTACCAAGGTTGCCTGCAAAACTAGATCCATTTCAAATCTCTGTTAACCCTCCGTCTACCAGACGGGTCCATTGGACCCGACAGGTACATACAAAATATTCATTCAAACCAGAAATTTCTTTAAAATAAACTAAGTATATAAACCAGACAAAAATAAGGTAAATAAATAAGTTAAATAGTTTTAAATAAAAATTCTGGTGTAGAACGTTTTATTAAAACTTGAATAAAATTCCCGGTAGATCTAGGGTTAACACTAGTTTCATACTTTATCTCTTTGAAGTCTGCTACTACATAATCTAAGAATATTAAAAAAAAAATTTTGGTACAAAAAGCAGAATAGTTGGCAGGGGTGATATTATATTAGGCTCCTTCTAAAATTGGATTAATTTTTCACTAGGCAATCCTGGTAAACACCTTTTTTGTTAAGACAAAATTTTTATCTGAAAGTTTTATTCAGTAGAAAATGAATTCCACTTTTTTTTACGGTCGCTGTTTGAATTATATTTTGTATTATGCCTTGTTCTTTGTATGTAACAAATGCTCATTTATGTAAAATTTTCATCAAATAAAGTTTTCGTATTCCTTTTGTATAGTATATATTTTTTTATATATAAAGGTACATGATTACAATATTTTCGACAATAAAAAAAATATATCCTGATTTGCGATGTACAGTCGTGGGAATAAAAGTTAACACACCCTACTAACTCTGCAACTAATTATCACAGAGGAAAGTTATTGATACCAAGCCACTGGTAATAAAGTCTACTTTTAAAGTGTGTACATAAAATTTGCTTGGCGGGGGTACGAAAACCGGTTTCAAAACTGAAAGTACCTTTTGAAAATAAATCTGCAACCAAAATCGAAAAAGTAAAAAAGAGTCATATTAAAGATATATATATTAACTACACAACCATGAATTTTATTTTATTAATCTCTTTCTATAAAAGACTAAATTTGAAACTTGATGCAGCTAACGATTTATAATACATATATATATTATTACTTTAATTTTATTGTAAATTTTTTAATATGAAACCATGGATATCAAGGTAATTTTTTTATAGTTCTTACATATAAATATTTTCCATTCTTTTCATTTTATTTTTTATGGAAAAAAAAAAAGATAAACATTTCTTTCTGACACACACTCACACACATATATTCTTAATGGTGGCCAGAAAATATAGCAAAAATTGTATATCAGCTCAATTTATTTAATTGATCATGATACATATAATATATTTTAGCTTAAATATATATAAATGTTGCTAAAAAGAAAATTTTCTGCAAAAAGTCTTCAGAACTGTGGTACAGTTGTTGGGCTGCTCAAACAACTAAAATTTCATATATATATATATATTTTAAAAATAATATTTGGTTTATGTGGTGTTTGTGATTTCATATTATTGGTCATTTTCATTATCTTTCAATGGTATTATTGTACAGAAAGTTTATATATATATATAGATATATTTAAATAATAAACTGTAAACGATAAAAGCTTTTATTCCATTTATATATTTTTTCTATGTAGATAAATTGGGTGACTGATTTTATTTATTTATTTTTTATTTATTTATTTTTATTTTATTTTTTTTTTAGTTGCTTTTATATTAATTATTGAAATTGTGACAAATTTCTATATTGCATAAATGATTCCTATTTCTTTAAGGAATTAGATGGTGCTGCCAGTCTAATCTATTTAATGAAGTGAAACAATTTTAATATTATAATTTACAACCACTTATGCTTGCTTTTTATCAGAAATGTA
Organism: Maratus speciosus; assembly: GCA_963932465.1. Taxonomy (NCBI): domain Eukaryota; kingdom Metazoa; phylum Arthropoda; class Arachnida; order Araneae; family Salticidae; genus Maratus; species Maratus speciosus. The sequence goes on from OZ010787.1 coordinate 615,047,973, forward strand.
CCTAAAAATATATTAGACAGAGTCTTTATTTTTACTTACTACGGTCTCAATTTAAAAAAAAAAAATAATATTTTTATTTTTTTAAACTACATGACCATGAATTTTATTTTATCAATCCCATTCTCTAAAAGCCTAAAAAATTTCAAACTTGATGCAGTTAACGGTTTATTATATATTTTTTTATTATTTGATTTTTTTTTTTTACATTTTTTAAATATTAAACCATGGATATCAAGGTAATTTCTTTTATTGTTCTTATAGGAATGTCATTCCTTTTTTTTTTATGGAAAATAATGGCAAACTTTTCTTTCTGACACATACACACATATATATTCTTGATAATGGTCAGAAAATATAACAAAATTATAGATCAGCTCAATTTAATTGATAATTAGATGTAAAATATTGTAGCTTAAATATTTTAAATATAAAATTATTTTTTAAATATTATTTAATTTTAAATTTTATTCAATTATAAAGCATTCAAATAATAAAATAAAAATAATATATCTTCTCCTAATAAAATATCATAAATCCTTTTGTCGGGAGTTGAGCTCATACTTGCATATACAGTAAACTTTGTCTAAGGCGGAATCGATCGGGGACTGAGAAAATTTTCCGTGGTAGACAATATTCCGGCTTATGCAAAAAAGCTCCCCCCCCCCCCCCCCCAGAAAAAAAAATCCCTCGAAGTTGATGATATTTCATTGATTTTCCTGACTCGAAAATCGGTTGAAAACTGAAATTCGGAAAGATCTTTTGTCTTTATAGATAAATGAAAAACGCTATTCAATTTCTTAGTACTGCTGTTATACATGCTAATTGGAAGTTTACACACAAGAAACTTCGGGAATGAGACAGAACGCTATAACTTTGAATTTGAGTAAAACCTTAAAGTATAATATATTGTACTTTCAAAAATATATATTTTGATAAATGTTTATTCTACTAGAAATACTAACTTTTAAATACAATTTTGCATGTGAAAAACTGGCATAAGCAGAAATTCCTTAAAATGTAAACAGTTTCTGTTCTTTTGAATTAACTTTTTCAAAGTGTTACTGAACTAACATGCTCGAAATTGAGTACTTGACTTATCAGTTTTGAAGTTTAATAAACAAAATGCCTTTCATTTTTAAATTATCCTTTTTTCCGCCTTACGCAAAATTTTGGACTCGGTGGGACGTTTAAATCTTTTCCGTTTCCGCGTTAGACAGATTCCGCCTTATGCAGCATGAAATAAGGTAATTTTCTATGGGTTCGCCGGGACTTGAAAATTTTTCCGCGGTAGACAGATTTCCGGCTTATACAGAGTCCGCCTTGGACAGAATTTACTGTACTGCAAAAATTCAAGCTTTAAACCGCTGCTTTAGACTGCCAGCAGGAACTCGTTCTACATTCCTCTAAAGGAGATTTGGTTGTTTCTAAGAGGTTTGATTTGATGCATGCGGAAATGTGTCGATTTAGATCTGCATTTAAATCTGTCTAAGACGGAATCTGTCTAATGTGTAAAACTGTCTAAGGCGGAAAAGTTTTAGAGTCCCACATTTTTAAACAGAGAGATTTTCCACAAATCTGTCTAAGACGGAAACAATTTGTGTAACGAGGAACCGGATATTCATTTTGGGGTCCCTTGTAGCAAAGTTACTGTTTAAGACAGAAAAAAAATTCCGCTGGTAAATATAAATGGAAAGAAACCTTATCTGTTCATAATCATATGTATTGTCCAGTTCCACTCCGAGAGGACAGAAGGGTGCTTCACTGATTGATGACAGTGACAAAAAACAATATTCGATTTAAAAAAAAAATAAGTTTAAGATAATAGAATTTTAAGGAATTATAGAATTATGTATTATTATTATAGAATTTTAATTTTATTAATATTTATTAAGGTAAATATAACTTTTTTTTACACTAAAACCTGTAATTTTGATTTATACAAGTGTGTTTTGTGTACTATCAATTTGTAGAGTAAATTAATATTACGATAAATATATAAAAATATGTACAAAGATTTTATGTTTATTTAGTTTTAAAAAATTTAACGATACGATAGTTTTAATTTTTAGCCAAAGAAATGTTTAATACTCTGTGAACTATAAAGTCTGTAAAGTTTTTCTATCTAAGCCGGAAATCTGTCTAAGACGGATTTTATTTCAGTCCAGCGATTCCACCTTAGACAGATTTCACGGTACTTAAATTTTTACCTTTCCATTTTAATATACATGATTATGTACCAAGGTTGCCTGCAAAACTAGATCCATTTCAAATTCTCTGTTAACACTAGTTTCATACTTTATCTCTTTGAAGTCTGCTACTACATAATCTAAGAATATTAAAAAAAAAAAAAAAAATTGGTACAAAAAAGCAGAATAGTTGGCAGGGGTGATATTATATTAGGCTCCTTCTAAAATTGGATTAAGTTTTCACTAGGCAATCCTGGTAAACACATTTTTTGTTATGACAAAATTTTTATCTGAAAGTTTTATTCAGTAGAAAATGAATTCCACTTTTTTTTACGGTCGCTGTTTGAATTATATTTTGTATTATGCCTTGTTCTTTGTATGTAACAAATGCTCATTTATGTAAAATTTTCATCAAATAAAGTTTTCGTATTCCTTTTGTATAGTATATATTTTTTTATATATAAAGGTACATGATTACAATATTTTCGACAATAAAAAAAATATATCCTGATTTGCGATGTACAGTCGTGGGAATAAAAGTTAACACCCCCTACTAACTCTGCAACTAATTATCACAGAGGAAAGTTACTGATACCAAGCCACTGGTGATAAAGTCTAATTTAAAGTGTGTACATAAAATTTGCTTTGGGGGGGGGGGGGGGGGGGGTACGAAAACCGGTTTCAGTTTAGAAACCGGTTTCAAAACTGAAAGTACCTTTTGAAAAAAAATCTGCAACCAAAATCGAAAAAGTAAAAAAGAGTCATATTAAAGATTGAGCTCAGCTATCCTATGCAAAAAAAAAAAAAAAAAAAAAAAAAAAATCGTTTAAAAATATTCAAATTTATACGAGAAATTCAAAAACAACCTCTTCATTGGTTTAACATTACGGAGCGGGTGTTTTCAATTGAGTAAAGAATCCCCTTAATCCAAAAATTTCGCATTCATACCAGAAATTTAGAAAACTTAATTGTTACTTTAAGCAACCACGAAATGTTTGTCGACTGTATAGGGGAATCCTGTATAGCAAAGAAACTTCTGATTTATGCTTCAATAACAAGATATTTGTTTAACATTACGGAGTGGGTGTTTTCAATTGAGTAAAGAATCCCCTTAATCCAAAAATTTCGAATTCATACCAGAAATTTAGAAAACTTAATTGTTACTTTAAGCAACCACGAAATGTTTGTCGACTGTATAGGGGAATCCTGTATAGCAAAGAAACTTCTGATTTATGCTTCAATAACAAGATATTTGAAAATATGCAAGTGATCTGCAAAAAACATATCTGAAGTATAACGTAGGGACATGAATCGGGGTAGAAGCTCAAATGTAAAGCAATGACTCCGAGACCCTCATAAAATTACTTGACTGTGTTTATGCAGTACAACTTCTCAAATGAATCCGCTGTTTACAGGAAAACTGGGGTGGTTATATTACTAAATACAAATCATCCTGAAACGTCAGGTTTTGGGTTGAACTATCGCATTGCGTTACCCTTATAATTAGGTTTACTGAAGAAGTGTAACATTACACACATACTCTACTATTCAATCAGATAAGACATATAGGGTTACAACTGGTGTAGTGAAAGGAATTTTATAAGTATTTGTGGATTCGAAAAAATATTTTTCCACCCTCAACAGCTCGAAATTTTCCGATACATTTTCAGACTCATTTTTAAAAGTAAAAACATGAAACTTGCTGGGGTGATTTCTGAAGACATGTTTAACATGCCGTGTGATTTAATTTTCAGCTCAATTAATTAGAATTTGATTTTTAAGCAATTATTTTCTCAGTATGACCATTTTTTTCATTCCCAGATCGCCCGCTTTGGAAAAATCAGTTCAAAACGCCAACTTTGACAGCGTTTTTTACAGTATTTTCTGCATTTATCAAAAAAATATTAAGCACGGCACATTATGTAGTTTCTAAATAAGAGAATTTCCCAGTTTGATGCGTTTGAGAGCAAAAATGAATTTTAAAATGAATCAGAAAATAAGCAGTTTGGATCGGAATACACCCTTAAGGGTGTTCTCAAATCCAAAGGGTCAACTTTCTGACATAAGTTTTAATTCATTTTTGTCCGGAAACCCATGAAACTAGAAGATGTTGTTATTCAGAAACAATGTCATCGAACTGTTTTTTTCGTTTTCTTGTAAACTCAATAGATCTTTCAGAAACTACTGTCCAAGTTGGCATTTTGAATTGAACTTCCGAACGAAAGAAGAAAATCCAGTCAGTAAGGGGAGAAAAATGCCTTGCCATGTGATCAAAATCGCTTATAGCTCAATAGGTAATTGATTGATCAAAAAATGGAAAACACAGTTCGATTCCAAATCGCTTCCATGGCCAGGCTTTCCAAATTTGCATCTTTCCGTTAAAAAATGAATTTGTAAATGTGTCAAAACGTTTTGCACTTGTTGAGCAGAGCAGTTGAGAACAGCCTTAACTAAAGAAAGAAATATTACAGCTAACTTTTGGTATGAAAGCGAATTTTCGGAGTTAAAAAAAAGGCGTAAATCTTCGGAATTTTAGACTAATTAAATCATATGGACTTTTAGTAGTACTTAAAAATTCTGAAGTAATTAAAGAAAATGGAAATAAATCAGTAACTGTTAGAATTTTAAGAATGACAGCAAGGGTTGATCCAGACAAAATTTGGGCCCTGTTTAGGGCACTTTCACAAAAATCTCTTTAATAAAATAGGCTCCTTCACAATAATAAATTTAATAAAATGGGCCCTTTCACAAAAATAAATTTAATAAAATGGGCCCCTTCACAAAAATAAATTTAATAAAATGGGCCTCTTCACAAAAATAAATTTAATAAAAATGGGCCCCTTCACAAAAATGAACTTAATAAAATGGGCCCTTCAAAAAATTCCTTTTAATAAAACAGGCTCCTGCGTAAAATTCCTTTTCCTAAAACTGTTTTAAAATGTGTAATTTTGTAAAAAAAAAAAAAAAGTTCACCAAGAACAAAAACTTTAGCAAAATGATTTGAAGTTTTTGTTAATGAATGCTTGGTTCGAATTTGAGTAAATATATTTCAACTTTCGTTACAAAATGTTATTTTTCACTAAAATCTATATATATATTACGCTAACGTACGTGGCACAGAAATCACGATTATTTGTTAGGGTTTAATGGCAACGCCCAAGAATCGCATCTTATTGGTTATTGTGAAAGTCATTTTGGCAGGATCTTAAGAAGTCTATGGGCAGGATTTAAGCCAGCAGAGGTAAATCCGGTTTATTTACGTTTCGCGTCGCGTTTATTTACTTTCTCTCTTTCGCTGTAATCATGGAACTTCACAATATTCTTACAAATGCCCGTAAAAGATATCGGCGAATGCTTGAAAGTGAACAAGAAGCCGCATTAAGAAATCATTAAGAAGTATTTAAGGCGTCAAACACAGAGCATAAGCGATCGTCAAAATAGACTTAATAACCGTCGCATAGGCGAACGCGTTGCTTCTGAAATCCAAATTACTGATTTAAACATTCCGGGACATAACTGTGGATATATAGTTATATTGGCGTGGTGTGTATATGACGTCTGTGCCAAATAAATATTATTCAGGGTTTTTTTTTTTTTTTATGAAGTCCACTTCAGTGTTATATTTTTCAGTGACAGTCCGGCACAGCTTCTGCCCGGGCAACGCCGGGCGGATCAACTAGTATTATAAAATTCACAATAATATAATAAAATTCACAAAAATAACTTTCACTTTTCACAAAATGGGCCCGAAGAATAAAAAACTGCATCGACCCCTGGTGAAAGAGAACAAAACACTTAACAGCCTGAAAAAATTATATCTTTAACGATGTGTGAACAGTTCTGGCAGCGTGAGCCGGTAACTTTCAAAGAGAAATGCTATGACCGGTATCAGTAACAGCTAAAATTCGCGAATTCTGTCCAATTACTGAATAATTTATTGCCATTCCTTCATTTCTAATTAAAAGGCCTCCTCTTTTTAATTGCCGGGGAGGGATCAAGGCCGAAGACCTGAAAAATATTTCGGAGAGGGATTTGTTGGCTTAAAATTTTACCCTTTTTATCTTATTTTTGACTCATTTTTTTAGTAATTGAATAGAGGCGAATATTTAATATTAAAAAAAGGGCCCAATTAAACTGATGGCATTGAGCTCACAGGATATTCACACTAATTGTATATTATACTCTTATTTCAAAGAATAATGCCCCTCGAAAAATAAATTAACAGGGGGGGGGGGGGGTTAGCCTTCCCTTTTCCCTCTTCATACTTAACCAATGAGCCTCCAAATGTTATCGGGGAAGCGCCTTATTGAAATAAACCGGTATACCAAATATGAAGCAAATCGGATAGAAAAACCCATTTATCTAAATTAAGGGGGTATTAGCCCCCGGTATCCTCTTTATATTTAACTAATGAACTTCCAAATCTAATTAGGGAAGCGCCTTATCAGAATGAACCGGTATACCAAATTTGAAGCAAATCCGATAGAAAAACACATTTCTCTAAATTAGGGGAGGGGGGTATTACCCCCCCCCCCTACCCCCCATTTAGACTTAAACAATGAGCCTTCAAATCTAATCAGGGAAGTGACTTATCAGAATGAACAGGTATACCAAATTTGAAGAAAATCTGATAATTCTGCACGAAAAACCAATTTATCTAAGTTAAGGGGGGATTAGCCCCCGTTCCCCCCCCCCCTTATACTTAACCAATGAAGCCCCAAAACTAATCAGGGAAGCGCCTTATCATAATGAACCTAGAAAAAAATTCGAAAAAAAATCGAATATTTCTATCAAGATTTATCGAGTTACTTACGTACATACAAAACCTGCGGGCACATTAGCTCCTTAACTGCTCTGCTCAACAAGCGCAAAACGTTTTGACACATTTACAAATTCATTTTTTAACGGAAAGATATAAAATTGGAAGGCCTGACTGTGGAAGCAGTTTGGAATCGAACTGTGTTTTCCATTTTTGATAAATAAATTACCTATTGAGTTATAAGCGATTTTGATCACATGACAAAGACTTTTTCACCCTTCCTTGAGTGGTTATTCTTCTTTCACGAGGAAATTCGGTTCAAGACGCCCACTTTGATGCTATTTCTGAAAGATCCATTGCGTGTGCAAAAAACAAAAACAAAAAAAAAAAAATGCAGTTCGATTACGTAAGTTTCTGAACAACAATATCTGCTAGTTTCATTCATTTCCAAACAAAAATAAATTAAAACTTATGTCATAAAGTTCCCTTTTTAGATTTGAGTTTTATAAAGTAAGTTTTATAATTAAGTTTAATAAAGTTTAAGTTAACCTTAAGTTTTATATTGTGTCCAAATAAATCAATAATAAAAAAGTCCTTCCGGCCAGTGCCGGGAGGAAGAGGTAGCTTTCATATTCCTTATTTTAAAAAAGCCAACTTATATTATTCAAACACACGAAGCTCAATTTAGTGGAAACCGAATATAGGAGATCCAATACTAATTTTTATCAATACTAAATCATTATGAACGAGAATTTTGCGAAATTAATCAGCTTTATCCAAGCTGCTTTTATTTAAAGTAACTTATATTTGGCTGCCAAATTCGGCGATTTCTTAAAGTGCCTGCTATTTTAAGACAACATGGTGGATGAGGCTAACCAGTGAACTTGGTCGAGACCTTAGTAATTGCTGTGCATATGCTCACTCACATCGGAATCGATTGATATATACGAGTGCTGTCGCAGGCAAAAAATCAGATTTTTCAAAATGTCACCCACATTAGATATTGAAATTGCTATATCTGAGCCATTTTTTAAGATAAAGACAAACAAAAAATGCCCCTGAATCCTTATATCAAGGTCAAATACTTAAGAAAGAAACCTTTTTCAATTTCTAATTTTTTGCACCTCACTTTAAATATATTTTTTTTTAATTTAATGGTCGCCATTTTGAAACAAGATGGCTGATGAAGCTGGCCAGCGAACTTGGTCGAGATATTGATGTATACTATCCACATGCCTTCTTACATCGAAATAGGCGAATACGTGTGTTATCGCGTGACAAATACAAGATCGTTTCAAAATGTTAGCCATGCTAGAAATTCAAAGTTATATAATTCAACCATTTTTTTAAGATATAAACAAAAGAACAAATTTTCAGAAACAAAAACTGCTCCGGAATCTTTGTATCAAGGCCAAAAACATAAAAAAAAATCTTTTTCATTTTCCAATTTTTTAATACCTCATTTTAAATTTTAAATTTATTTTTTTTAAATGGCAACCCTTTTGAAACAACATGGCGAATGAAGCTGGCCAACAAACTCGGTCGAGACATTGGTATGTACTATGTACAGACCAAGTTACATCCAAATCGGTTCATAAATACGCCTGTTATCGCGTGACAAATATCAGGTCGTTTGAAAATGTCAGCCACAATAGAAATTCAAAATGCTATAACTCAACCATTTGTTTAGATATAGACGAAACAAATCTGTTCCGGAATCTTTGTATTAAGGTCAAACACATACGAAAAAAATCTTTTTAATTTTCCGATTTTTTGGTATCTCATTTTAAATTTAAATTTTTTTAAAAAATTTTAAATGGCCGCCATTTTGAAACAAGATGGCGGATGAAGCTGGACAACGAACTCGGTCGAGATATTTGTATGTACTATGTACACACCAAGGTACATCCAAATCGGTTCATAAATACGCCCGTTATCACGTGACAAAAATCAAGACGTTTCAAAATGTCAGCCACGCTAGAAATTCAAAATGCTATAACTCAGCCATTTTTTAAGATATAGACGAAACAAAAACTGCTCCCGAATCTTTTTATGAAGGTCAAACACATAAGAAAAAAATATTTTTTCAATTTTCAATTTTTTGGTACCACATTTCAAATTTAAATTTTTCTTAAAATTTTAAATGGCCGCCATTTTTAAACAAGATGGCGGATAAAGCTGGCCAACAAACTCGGTCGAGACATTGGTATGTACTATGTATGAACGAAGTTACATCCAAATCGGTTCATAAATACGCCTTTTATCGCGTGACAAAATCCAGGACGTTATAAAATGTCAGCCACGCTAGAAATTCAAAATGCTATAACTCAGCCATTTTTTAAGATATAGACGAAACAAAAACTGCTCCGGAATCTTTGTATAAAGGTCAAATACATACACTTACTTACTTACACAATGGTGCTACAATCCATGTAGGATTTTGACCTCCCTCAATATACTTCTCCAGACCTTCCGTTCTCTGGCCTTTACTTTATAATTTATAATTTGGTTTTCTGCAAGATCTTTTTCTATCTCTTTTATCCAACTCTTCCTGGGTCTACCAATACTTCTTTTTCCAATTAAATTACCACTATAAATCTTCTTTGTGCTTCGCTCATCCCTCATTCTGATTAGATGGCCTAACCATTGCATTCTTCTTATTTTTATAGTATTTATTATATCTTTTTCATTATATAACTGTTCTAACTCCATATTTGTCCTTATACGCCATGTATTGTCTTCTTTAATAGGTCCAAAAATTTGTCTTAGGATCTTCCTTTCCCAAGTGATAAGTAGCTTTTCATCTTTTTGTGTAGTGGTCCAGGTCTCACTACCATAAATTACTATTGGTTTTATAACAGTTTTATAAATTTTAAGTTTGGATGTACGAGATATTAGAGAAAGGTCAAATACATAAGAAAAAATATTTTTCCAGTTTCAATTTTTTGGTACCACATTTCAAATTTTAATTTTTTTTTAAATTTTAAATGGCCGCCATTTTGAAACAAAATGGCGGATGAAGCTGGCCAACAAACTCGGTCGAGACATTGATATGTACTATGTACACACCGAATTGCATCCATATCGGTTCATAAATACGAGAGTTATAATGTGACAAAGGTCAGATATATATATATATATATATATATATGTCAATTTTGAACGGAGGGTCAGGGTGGTATCGGGGTCTGGGGGTCATGATCGATGAAAATATACCAAAATGTTTCGAAATCGCTTTCCTCCGAACGGCTGCAATAGGTAGCTTTTTGTAATGAAAGCTACCTAATTACCTTGAAACTTCTATATATAAATAAAACTGTAATTGGATAGGCGCGCGTACAGCCAATACCCTCGATTTTCTGACATGATGTCCTCAAAACATAGAGAAACATAATATTCATTAATGATAATATTTCTTTGGTTCCCTTATTCCGCTGAACTAAATGATACCTAAATTTTCAATGGATATATACATTTGAATCAAAGAAACAGTCCGGCTAAATAATTCTGCATTTATAATGAGCCATTTGCCTAAATATGCTGAATGATTTTCGTGGTAAAAGGTAATCTATGAAAAATGTTTAATAACGTTAAATCAAAAGCATTATAACCTTACATTCAACAATGTTAAGAGGCTACTTCAGTCAAGTGAAAAGACCCATTCGCTAATGGTAATCCTATGGAAGAAATTTATAACGATATCTCGGTTGCATTTTAGTATTTTTAAATGATTTTTATTTGCATTGGATAACTGAGATCTATCTCTATGCAGGCCGTTTTTTCCTTTTAGGTAGCTTTCTTTACAAAAAAGCTACCTATTGCAGCCGTTCGGAGGAAAGCGATTTCAAAAAATTTTGGTATATTTTCATCGATCATGACCCCCAGACCCCGAAACCACCCTTCGTTCAAAATTGATATATATATATATATATATATATATATATATATATATATATATATATATATATATATATATATATATATATATATATATATATCTGACCTATGTCACACTGTAACTCCCGTAATTATGAACCGATTTCGATGTAATTCGGTGTGTACATAGTACATACCAATGTCTCGACCGAGTTCGTTGGCCAGCTTCATCCGCCGTTTTGTTTCAAAATGGCGGCCATTTAAAATTTTTTAAAAAATTTAAAACTTGAAATGTGGTACCAAAAAATTAAAAATGGAAAAATATTTTTTTCTTATGTATTTGACCTTTATACAAAGATTTCGGAGCAGTTTTTGTTTTGTCTATATCTTAAAAAATGGCTGAGTTATAGCATTTTGAATTTCTAGCGTGGCTGACATTTTGAAACGTCCTGAATTTTGTCACGCGATAAAAGGCGTATTTATGAACCGATTTGGATGTAATTCGGTGTGTACATAGTACATACCAATCTCTCGACCGAGTTCGTTGGCCAGCTTTATCCGCCATTTTGTTTCAAAATGGCGGCCATTTAAAATTTTTTTAAAAATATAAAATTTGAAATGTGGTACCAAAAAATTGAAAATGGAAAAATATTTTTTTCTTATGTATTTGATCTTTATACAAAGATTTCGGAGCAGTTTTTGTTTCGCCTATATCTTAAAAAATGGCTGAGTTATAGCATTTTGAATTTCTAGCGTGGCTGACATTTTGAAACGTCCTGAAATTTGTCACGCGATAAAAGGCGTATTTATGAACCGATTTGGATGTAACGTCGTTTATACATAGTACATAACAATGTCTCGACCGGGTTCGATGGCCAGCTTCACCCGCCATCTTGTTTAAAAATGGCGGCCATTTAAATTTTTAAGAAAAAATTAAATTTGAAATGTGGTACCAAAAATTGAAAATTGAAAAAATATTTTCTTCTTATGTGTTTGACCTTGACAAAAAGATTCGGGAGCCGTTTTTGTTTCGTCTATATCTTAAGAAATGGCTGAGTTATAGCATTTTGAATTTCTAGCGTGGCTGACATTTTGAAACGTCCTGATTTTTCTCACGTAATAACAGGCGTATTTATGAACCGACTTGGATGTACCTTGGTGTGTACATAGTACATACAAATATCTCGACCGAGTTCGTTGGCCAGCTTCATCCGCCATCTTGTTTCAAAATGGCGGCCATTTAAAAAAATTAAAAAATAAAAAAATTTAAATGAGATACCAAAAAATTGGAAAATGAAAAAGATTTTTTTGTATGTGTTTGACCTTAATACAAAGATTCCGGAACAGTTTTTCTTTCGTCTATATCTAAAAAAAAATGGCTGAGTAATAGCATTTTGAATTTCCCTTGTGGCTGACATTTTAAAACGACCTGATTTTTGTCACGCGATAACAGGCGTATTTATAAACTTATTTGGATGTAACTTGGTCTGTACATAGTACATACCAATGTCTCGACCGAGTTCGTTGGCCAGCTTCATTCGCCATCTTGTTTCAAAAGGGTTGCCATTAAAAAAAATTAAATTTAAAATTCAAAATGAGGTATTAAAAAAGTGGAAAATGAAAAAGATTTTTTTTATGTGTTTGGCCTTGATACAAAGATTCTGGAGCAGTTTTTGTTTCTTAAAATTTGTTCTTTTGTTGATATCTTAAAAAATGGTTTATTTATAGCACTTTGAATTTCTAGCATGGCTAACATTTTGAAACGATCTTGTATTTGTCACGCGATAACACACGTATTCGCCTATTTCGATGTAAGAAAGCATGTGGATAGTATACATCAACACCTCGACCAAGTTCGCTGGCCAGATTCATCAGCCATCTTGTTTCAAAATGGCGGCCATTAAATTAAAATATATATGTATATTTAAAGTGAGGTGCAAAAAAAAATTAGAAATTGAAAAAGGTTTCTTTATTAAGTATTTGATCTTGATATAAGGATTCAGGAGCATTTTTTGTTTGTCTTTACCTTAAAAAATGGCTCAGATATAGCAGTTTCAGTTTCTATTGTGGGTGACATTTTGAAAAATCTGATTTTTTGCATGCGACAGCACTCCTATATATTAACCGATTCCGATGTGAGTGACCATGTGCACAGCAATTACTAAGGTCTCGACCAAGTTCACTGCTTAGCCTCATCCACCATGTTGTCTTAAAATGACAGGCACTTTAAGAAATATCCGAATTTGGCAGCCAAATATAAGTTACTTTAAAGAAAAGCAGCTTGGATAAAGCTGACTAATTTCGCGAAATTCTCATTCATTATCTCTCTATTCTAAAAAAAAGTAACTACCGCTGTCACCGCCGCCGCCGCCGCCGGTTTTGATTTTTTTGTGACCGGAGGCCTTTCTTCGTTAATATTAACAAAAATAATGCATACAAAAATATGAAAATCGGTGGTTTTATACAGAAATGTTTGATAAACACGCTGATGCAGACAGTTTTCAAATCGAAGAATTATTTTAAGAGTTTTTTAATGCTAAAGTTGGACAAAATCGTTCCACTAAAAAAGTTTTATAGCAGCAAAAACTATACATGGCAGTGTAATCATTTTTAGTTCATTTTATGCGTTAGAATTTGCCGGAGTGCAGATTGCATTCATTTTTTTATTTTGACTCATTTTTTCAGGTTTTATTTCTATTTTAAATTCAAATTTTCAGCATTTCTAGAGATACTTTTTACAGATTTCAGAAAATTGTACTAATTTAAACTGTTGCCAACTGCATAAAAAGCGCAAGCAATAATGTTTGCTTCAAATTAAAAATTAATTTACACGTGACTATTATAAACAGGAAAAAAACTTTCAAATTAGAATTAAATAATTACGTATAAAAATCAGGAACTTATTAAAAATTACGTCATAAAAAGTATACACGTGAATTTTAAAAGAGAAAGGATATTGTAAAATAATAAATTCATTAACATGCGTTAGAAGTCTTAGGAGAAATGACGTCATATTTACGTCACATTATAGTTATTACATAAAATGAACACAAAATAATATTGCAAAAAAGTTTAAATTTAGAAATTGCCCTAGACATTTATTTGACATTTTGAGAATTAATTTAAAATATCTCATTTAAAAGAACTTTCTTTTCGCTTTGTTAAAAAATACCAGGAGACAAAGACTCTCTTTACTTAATTCCTTTTATATTAGCTTATTTTCAAATGTTGTTACACGTGTAACGTCATCAAGTTATTTTTATTTCGACGTTTTATTTGTGTTTTTATTAATGTTGTACGAATTTATTTGTTCTTTCGTTATTTAAAATAAAAATTATATCAATTTGTATAATTTGGCGAGTGGTTTGGCGATTTATATAATTTGGCGAAATTGGTCGACAGGATAATCAAGTAGTACCGCAGCGGATTTGGCGTTAAAATTCCCCAATCAAAGAGAAATGAATAGAAATTCGTTTATAGGGAGATCACCACTGTTTTTTAAATTATAATTCAATCTTTCGAAATCTTTTTAAAGCCGATCAAATTAGCGTGCAATTAGAGTCTGCGGTGTCTGGACGGGGGTTGGCGAGCGTAGCTCGTAGGGGGCCGAGCCCCCTAGTATTGATAAAAATTAGTATTGAATCTTCTATATTCGGTTTCCACTAAATTGAGCTTCGTGTGTTTGCATGATATAAGTTGGCTTTTTTACAATAAGGATTATGAAAGCTACCTCTTCCTCCCGGCACTGGCCGGAAGGACTTTTTCGATTTCGATTGCAGATTTTTTTAATGAGGATGCTTTCAGTTTCGAAACCGGTTATCTGTAAACAAAATAGAAAAGGTAAAAACGCCCTTTGTACAGATCGATCTCAGCTATCCAATGCAAAAAAAATCATTTAAAAATATTAAAATGCAACCGAGATATCGTTATAAATTTCTTCCATAGGATTAGCATTAGCGAGCGGGTCTTTTCACTTGACTCAAGTAGCCTCTTAATGACAAAGAAAAAAACTCTCATCTATATGTAATTAAATTGAGAAAATATGGAATGAATCAAACGGTGCATCATTCTATTTTCATTATAGGGATTTCCAGGAATGTCCCACGAAAATATATTTATAAAATTATCATCTGAAATAAATGTAATTTTTCGACTAATAATGAGCTCGAAGCCGCTGCGGTCGCCCGGTAGCTTTAATGCTCCGAACCCAACCCTTTCCGATTTTCCATGTCTTTAACTTAATCAATTTCCCTTTTAAATTTGTCTGGGTTTCAATTTTTCATTTTTTCTTTTTTCTTATTCTTCCTGGCTAAGGAAAAAACAATGGTTAAATTAATGTTTTTTTTTTTTTTTTTTTTTTTTTTTTTTTTTTTTTTTTTTTTTTTTTGGGGGGGGGGGGGCATTGTTGTATAAACTTTTCAAAGAATTTTGAGCTGAAAGCCGAAACTGGGAGGACATTTATTGCCAGGTGTGTCATTTTTAAGCGTAACTGAACCTCGAATACGGAGAGGGAAGAAGAATGATATCCTTTGTCCATTAGCGAATAATATACAAATTTCAGGAAATTTCGCGATGCAAATTATTGTATAGTCAAGGGGGGAAGTCAAGGGGGGGGGGATAAAATTTTATCGCCAAATTATTGCAGAGAGATGCGAGAGGTTCTGTTCGACTGACAATTGTGCTTTCTTTTCAAAAATGAATACAATTTTTGAAATGGGGTCATCTATATACTTTAAATAGTAAAAGCTATTACTTTTCAAAAATTTAACACTTTATTTGAATTTATTCGATAAAAGCAGCAAGGGGGTTTATATATTTTATTAAATTATTGCACAAAGCTTCATAAAGTTAGAAGAGTCAAAGTTTGAGGAAGGTTAAATTCACTTGAAGAACCTAATTTATATCTTTTTAAAAAATCATGCAATAAAAAAATTTCCTTTTCAATGCTATACGTTAAATGCACCCAGACATAATCTAAGCATTTTTTCGATTCAAAACACATTTTTAATTATGAAAATTATAAAAATAAAGTTCATCAAAAAAATTAAGAATAACCTACATTATTTTAAATAATTATTAACAAAAAAGAAAGTTGTCGTAAACATGGTTATGTGCCTTTACAACTCATTTCTACAAATAGTTTTTGAGATAGAGAAAAAATTTAATTTGCGGTGATCTATGGGAAGCCAGGTAAATTCCATAACATTTTCTCTTATCTTTAGTTGTTCTACATTTATTTTTTCTCCTGGTTATAATTGAATATTTTCTGTAGATTTCCTCAAAATATCTTAATTTTGTTTTGCTAAATTTCTGCGTAAATACTTCATAGCGTTACATTTTCTTCTGCAAATCTATGAAGATTTAAGGCTGTTCTTAACTGCTCTGCTCAACAAGCGCAAAACGTTTTGACACATTTACAAATTCATTTTTGAACGGAAAGATATAAAATTGGAAAACCTGTCCATGGAAGCGATTTCGAATCGAACTGTTTTTTCCATTTTTGGATCCATCAATTACCTACTGAGTTATAAGCGTTTTTGACCACGTGACAAACACGTTTTTCGCCCGCTCTTGAGTGCTTATTCACCATTCGCGCTGAAAATCGGTTCAAAACTTCCAATTAGACATTATTTTCTGAAAGATCTATAGCGTGTGCAAAAGAATGGAAAAAACAGCTCGATGACATAATTTCTGAATAACAACACCAGCTAGTTTCATGCATTTTCGATCAAAAATAAATTAAAACTTATGTCAGACATTTGCCCTTTTGAATTTGAAAACACCCTTAAAGTAGTTCCTCTACGTTCTTTGGTTAGGGAAACAAAAGCATAAATCTTGCAAACATAATTCCTTTACTGATTCTAATGTTTACTTGTTGAATCCAAGAACACCATGAAGCCAGTATGCTACCCATATGCTCCAATCCCACACGTGCAATTGGCATTAGTACGAAAACCTAAAATTCCTCATTTATCTGTTCCCGAAATATCATTCACACGTGTAGATCGAGAACAGCAGAAAACATAAATCTATCAGGGATCGTTTCTGTATGTTACCCGAAAAAATGCATCAAGCGTACCGTAAGTGGTAATAGGATCTTTTTAAGCACCGGCCTCTCGAGAGAAAAATCGTTCGGCTTGTATCATAGCATTCCGACAAATTCATAAACTCAGAAAGTAAAGACCCTTGCAACTTCCCCTGAATAAGTGTGAAACGCAAGGTTATCATCTGACCTAACCCAGTACTTTATAGGAAAAGCTTGATAAGAAAAACGTTTTTTTTTTTTTTTTTTTTTTTTTTTTTTTTTTTTTTTTTTTTTACAAACTGACAAATTCCTGGCGCAATTATTAATTAATTATTGTCAGAAAACGAAGGAAATTGTTAGGTGCTCTTATGCAAAACTCGAATAGATTCTTCTATTTTTCGGTAAGGCAGGAGCAGTGTTGAATTCAGGGGCTTGCTCAGGGGTACAATTGCCATGGAGCATTGAAATGCCCCCCCCCCCCCCTCCTCAAGGTTTCAGATGTTATGCTTTTTAGTGAACAAAAGTGAAATTTCCCCCGCCGGAACTCTAAAATATCCCCCCCGGAGCCGCAGAAATCCCTCCCGGAAAAAAATGCCTGAATTCATCACTGGGCAAATCTTTTGGAAAATGCTGTGAAAATGGGCGCTTTGTACAAAATTTCCCATCGTAAAGAGTTGGAAAGAGAAAAAAAAAAAAAAAAAAAAAACAGCTTCATGAGACAAAAATCATTTGTAACTCAAAAGTGAAAAAAAAAAAGACTGTGCGATTACGAATTACAATAATCATGCCTGCAAGTATCTTGGTTTTACGTATAAAAATGAGCTCGTAAATATGTCAGAAAATGTATGGTTGTTGAGCAAGGATTTTTTTTTTCCCGAGAATCGCCTTAAGGCTATTCTTATTCTTAACTGCTGTACTCAACAAGCGCAAAATGTTTTGATACATTTACAAATTCATTTTTTAACGGAAAGATATAAAAATGGAAAGCCTGGCCATGGAAGCGATTTGGAATTGAACTGTGGTTTCCATTTTTGGATAAATCAATTATCTATTGAGTTATAAGCGTTTCTGATCACGTAATAAACACGTTTTTCGCCCGCTCTTGAGTGCTTATTCTCCGTTCGCGCGGAAACTCGGTTTAAAACGTCCACTTTGACACTATTTTTGGAAAGATCTATTACGTTTGTAAAAAAATGGGAAAAACAGCTCGATGACTTGGTTTCTGAACAACAACACCGGCTAGTTTCATGCATTTTCGAACAAAAATAAATTAAAACTTATGTCAGAAAATTGCCCCAAATCAAACCCATTCTCAAACTCAATTGTTTGTATAACATTTGTCAATTTGTCCGCGCTCTAATTACTTGAATTACTACCTAATTGGTATATCTTATTGGGGTTTACTTTAGAACGTTCCGTATTGAAAATGTTGAGTGTAACATTTATAGTTTGCCTACTGGGACATACAAAAGAATTCTGTTAAATTATGGTTTATGAGGCGCAATTGTTTGCAATGTGTTTTGATGATATTACACTACTTGAAGCATAAGGAAATTAATAAGAATTTCTGAGGTGCACTACATCATGTTAACTGTAGAATATGGCAGAGCCGAAACTAGAGGGGGCACGTGCCCCAGGCGCCAGAACGGAAAAGGTACGGGGCGCCAAATTAAGATTGGTTTTTGAGTTCTTAAGAAGATACACAAGTCACGCGAAGAAATTCCCAAGCTAATGTTAAATGTATGGAAGCGTTCTTTTAAAATTTTTTGCTTGCATTTTAATATTTTAAAATTATTTTTGGATTGCGTACTGTACGTGCCCCGTAAAAGCGGATGAAATCTTTCTTCCTCTATCCCTAATTCCGATTTTTCTGCCGCAAACATTTGTTTCTTCTTTTGAAGCAAGGAGGGGCGATAAATAGGCCAAATGAAAACAGTTGGCGACTGCAAAGTGAACCGCTCTCCCTCTATTATATTTCATTTAATCGGGGATTCTTCATAAATTTAAGCAGGATAGATTTATGGATTGCAGGACTTTTGTCGATAAGTTTGTAAGAAATATATGACCTGTATTATTATAATTATTTTATAACAATCGCTGATAAATTATGATGCATGGTAAATTTTTTATTACAAATACTAATACCAGGGTTTGTACGGGTACATTTATTTTCAAGGCTAAATATGAGTAATTTTTTTTACAGAAAAATAAATCTAGTTTAAATGCGCGAAATTTCGTTTTATTTAGGGAAAGATTTTCTATAAGAAAATACTAGTACCGAAGAATTTCTTAGTCTGGAAATTCAAGGACCCGTACGTACAAGGACGAATTCTTTTGTGCAGCCCTGTATACGAAGTATAGAATTTATATACAACGAGTGACATGCAAAAAATTCGTTAAATTGAAAAGCGCATACCGAAACTGTAAACGCACTTCCAACAATTATTGCACAAAGACAGTACTGTAACCGATTTATTTTGTGTGTCCCTCTAAATGAACGATAAATGCTATAAATGCCCTATTCTACAGTAATAATCTTGTAGTAAAATCAATGATTTATATAAATTTCAATACATTTGAAATAGCGTAATGTCATTAAAATGCACTGCAACTGATTTTTCTCCTATTAAAGATATCCTCCTATAATTCTCCTATTCTTTTGAGTGCACCTGTAAATGAACTATTAATACTACACAGTTCATATTCAATATCAAACATAATTGCATGAAAATCCTAGTATATTTAAGCCAGTTAGAGCGTGTTCAGACAGTAATGTGTATAAATGACTAATGTGTATAAATTTAACTGAGCAATATGATTGCTTTGTTTACAATATCATTGTTACAATTTTGTTTCAACATTATTGTTTCAATTTTAATAAAGAAAAATAGTCTTGAACAGTTCGAACATTTTAAAAGCGTTAAAATTTAAATTTTTCATGCTGTTTGATGCCGAGTAATAAAAAAAACGATTCATAATCTATTATAGTTGTTCATCAGGAGTGAAAACAGCCAAAAAGGAAAAATAGAAAAAATTATCTGGCTATTTTTATTTCCTTTTAAATTAGTGATGTATATAAATAATTAATAATAATAATAAAAACTACAAATAGAATAAAACAATAATCTGTATTATCAATTCATTAATTTATAAGTACTGATTTGTGTATTCACGAGATATTTGCGAGTTATTTTATTTTTATTAAACATCTTTTTTTTTTTTTAATTCAAAACAATATTTTTGTTTGCAGTGACAGAAGTACTTTTCGTATTACCACGTTTATACTTTTTAGCGCACAGGACTGCCACGGGCGACTATTTTTTAATTCTATTTTGCACCACTTTTTCAAAACAAATTATATATATATATATATATATATATATACATATACGCTTTGACAACATTTGCAAGAAAAATATACTACAAAATGTATTTTTTTTTAAATAGTGGTGCGAACAGAATATAAAAATAGTCGCCTGTGGACGTCTGTGGCAGGCCTGCTGTCAAAGCCTGAGAGCTAATGTGTCCACAGGCTCTGTATGTACATAACGCGATAACTCTTGATAGCAATATCCAATTTGCTTCAAATTTTGTAAATAGGTTCATTTTCATAAGGCGCGTCCCAGATTAATTTTAGGGGTTCATTGGTTAAGTATAAAGGTTTAACCTTAATTTAGAATGCCCCCCTTCCCTTAATTTAGATAAACGGGTTTTTCATGCAGAATTATCAGATTCGCTTCAAATAATTTGGTATACCAGTTTATTCTGATAAGGGGCTTCCCTGATTAGATTTGGATGTTCATTGGTTAAGTAGGAAGGAGGGAACGGAGGTCTAATCCCCCCTTAATTTAGATAAATGGGTTTTTCATGCAGATTTATTCGATTTACTTCAAATTTGGTATACTGGTTAATTTTAATAAGACGCTTCCCTGATTAGATTTGGAAATTCATTGGTCAAGTATAAAGGTGTGTGTGTGTGGGGGGGGGGGGGGTAATCCCTCCCTAAATTCAGCTAAATGTTTTTTTTTTTTTTTTTTTTTTTTTTTTTTTTGTCGATTTCTTTATTTTTTGAGGGGCATTATTCTTTGAAATAAGAGTGTAATATATAATTAGTGTCAATAGCCTGTGAGCTCAATGCCACCAGTTTGACTGGTCACTTTTCTTTTCTCATAAGCATTCAATGTTCATTTTAAATTCGTGGTATCAGAGTATTGCAAAAGATTTCCCCGAATACATTTTTTTTTAATTATTACGTTAGATTTAAATTTCTTAATAATATTCTGTTAGTATTGCAAATTGTTTCATAACCTATGCGTGATACATAATTTTTCGTTTTTGTTACTTTTATATTAGCCCTCATGCTATCAAAGTCTGAGAGATAATGTGCCCGAAGGTTCTGTATGTATGTAACGCGATAACACTTGATAGAAATATCGGATTTGCTTCATATTTTGGATATAGGTTCATCTGATAAGGCGCTTTCCTGATTAGTTTTGGGGGTTCTTTGGTTAAGTGTAAAGGGGGAAAACGGTGGACTAATCACCCCCCCCCCCTTAATTTAGAAAAAAACGAGTTTTTCATGCAGAATTATCCGATTTTCTTCAAATAATTTGGTATGCCAGTTAATTCTGATAAAGCGCTTCCCTGAATAGATTTGGAGGTTGATTTGTTAAGTATATAGAGGGGGGGGGGGGGGTAGAAATGGAGGAGCTAATGGCCCCCTTAATTTACTTTCTTTCTTTTTTTTCCAGTGTGGTTGCACCTTACTATCCGGAAACGCGATATTGGTGACCGTCTTATGGAGTACCTTTTCCGTAGAAAAATGAGATTGGAAAACCTGGCTACTTTCGAAGAGATGCTTTGCCTAATACGAGAGAATTTTCCAATTCATTGAGTGATCCCCCCCCCCTCTCTTTTGGAATATGCCTGCTGTCCTTTTCTTATTCATACCTACTAACATCTAAGGCGATAATTGGGAAAAACAGCATTAGATGAAATATCATCAAAAAATAAATCTCACGATTATTCGTGGGAGGCGAGTGTTGAAAAACGCTCGCTCATATTTAAAAAATAGATTACATCATAACACAATATAAGTTATCATAAATTACTGATAACAATCCGCAATAAGTTAATTTCAAAGAAAGGTAGAATACTTGATTTTGCAATTAACTTTGTTAGATTACAATACATACTCTCCTACCGCCTTTCCCTTTTCAGTTGCATCGTTATATAAGGGTGCAGCTAAAGGGACGCGGAAAAAAAAAAAACCCCACCACCGCAGCAACTCTAATCGACTCTTGGTGTAAATACGTTGTAAATCTTTCTATCATGGATCTATCGGCGCCTCAGCAATAATAAATGACAGCGTTGATGAAGCCTTATGAAGTAATGGCTTGAAGCCATTACTTTAACCGAAGGTGCCTGGTGCCTGCACCATTCTTGCTGCGGCTCTGAAGAACCCTGTTTAACAAAAATCTTACTTTATAAAATTCGCTTACAGAAAGGATTATTAAACATTTGTGATACATTCCTGAATTCATTTTTGTTTGGAAACGCATTTCAGTACAGATTTTTTTTTAAAAAAAGGATTAGACAAAAATGGGAACTAGAATTTTCTGTCCCTGTTAAATTTATTGATACCTTTATAAATAATAAAAAGGTTAAGTGCGAGTATTACTCGCGTACAGCGGGTGTCACACAATAAAGAAGTTAATTAATAACTGTATTCTTACAAAAAAAAAAAAAAAAAAAAAAAAAAAAAACGTTGCTAAAAGAATATAAGATTTTTTTTTTAATGTAAATCTTAGGGTTGAGTATAACTGTATATAATAAAAGCGTAAAGAATAGCAACGTTAAAAGCACCAAAATTTTAAATTTTGAGCATACCGGTTTCGTATGCTTAGAATTTAAAATTTTGGTGCTTTTAACGTTGCTGTTCTTTACGCTTTTATTATACTGCACTAAGCTCCTACTTGATAATTATAACTGTATATACTAGAAAAGTATAAATGGATATACCATGAAAGCTCAGAGAAATAGTAAGCCTAAATAGTATCAAATATTGCTATTGTGTATAACTCTTTTTTTCGGTGCGTTCGTAATTATATAAATACGTAGCACCTAAGGCGTCGTCTGGTCTGTCCGTCTGTCCGCATAGAACAGCACAAAAAATACCCAACCGAATGTTTTGAAATTTAATATATAGAATCGTTGCAGAATTTTGTCGGGCCATTTCAAATTATATGACTACATGCCCGCCCTTCTGCGAGTTTCAAGGTTAAGTTGCCACTATTTAATTTACAACCCTCGTATAAGTTTAACTCTTCTCTTAGAAGTTGATATTTCCATGTTACATCTGAAAAAAATCATAAGAAATTATCTTTTATCTCTTAAAAATTCATATTTTCCACTGTTCTGCTTAATTATTAATAATCATTAAGGTAATGATTTTTAAAAACTAAAATATAAGTTTACATCTTTCACATAACAACTGAAAAGAAGCGTAAAAATTGATGTTTTTCTTGGATGTAAACAATTTTCGATATGCTTTTGTGACATCAAAACTCTATTGTTGCGGACCCCCCAAGTTTAGGGAATGTGAGGGGTTGACGGTGGTAAATAGGAGTTGGAATTATTTTCTTATACTAGTCTCGTCGAAAAAATCCTATTCAATCTGCTAAAAGATAAGAAAATTAGAATAAAAAATCGCATTTTTATATGCGTTTACGTGAAAATATTTTTTTATGTGACATTTCAAGTTTTGAATTTATTTTGTTCAAATATACTATATTTTGTAGTGCTGTAGTCTAAAGTTTTATAGCTTACATAACTAGTGTTTAAATATATGTTAAAATCTCAAACTAGTATAAAAGTTAGTAAAATTCGTTTAAATTCGTCTTTTTCATTAAAAAATTCATATTTTCCTTTGTTTTTAAAATTGGTTAAGGTAATGGTTGTTGAAAAACTTAAATATATGTTTAAATTTCCCTTTTAAGATGACATTCTCATCTTATAGCTGGAAAAATCTAAAGAAATCAGTTTTTTTTTTCCTTGAAAATCGTTATTTTCAATTGTTTTGTTTTATTAATAATACTCATTAAGATGTTAATCATTTAAAATTTAAATATATGTTTACCTTTCCTCATTTAAGTTGATATTCTGATCTTGTAGGTGAAAAAAAATATAGAAAGCTGCTTTTTTCCTTAAAAATTGTTATTTTCAATTATTTTGTTTATGTCTCAAATGCAAAAGGGCGACTTTCTGACATAAGTTTTAATTTATTTTTGTTCGAAAATGCATGAAACTAGCTGGTGCTGTTGTTCAGAAACTATGTCACTGAGTTTTTTTCCCATTTTTTTACAAACGCAATAGATCTTTCAGAAAAGAATGTCAAAGTGGGCGTTTTGAACCGAATTTCCGCGCGAAGGAAGAAAGGGACTCAAGAGCGAGCGAAAAACGTTTTTGTCACGTGATCGAAATTCCTTACAACTCAATAGGTAATTGATTGATCAAAAAATGGAAAAAACAGTTCAATTCCAAATTGCCTCCATGGCCAGGCTTTCTACTTTTATATCTTTCCGTTAAAAAATGAACTTTTAAATGTGTCAAAACTTTTTGCGCTTGTTGAGCAGAGCGGTTAAGAACAACCTTAATTAATAATACTCATTAAGACGTTAATCATACAGAATTCAAATGTATGTTTAACTTACCCCATTTAAGTTGCTATTCTGATCTTGTAGCTGAAGAAAAATCTAGTAAAATCAGCTTTTTCAACAAAAATTGTTATTTTCCATTATTTTGCTCAGCTGTTCTGCTCAACAAGCGAAAACGTTCAGACACATTTTCAAATTTATTTTTTAACGGAAAGATATAAAATTCGAAAGCCTGAGCATGGAAGAGTTTTGGAATCCAACTGTGTTTTCCATTTTTGGATCCATCATTTAACTATTGAGTTAGAAGCGATTTTGTTCACGTGACACGGTATTTTTCTCCCCTTACTGACTGTATTTTCTTCTTTCGTTCGGAAGTTTGGTTCAAAATGCCAACTTTGACAGTATTTTCTGAAAGATCTATTGCGTTTACAAGAAAACGGAAAAAACAGTTCGATGGCATAGTTTCTGAATAACAACACTTTCTAGTTTCATGCGTTTCCGAATAAAAAGGAATTAAAACTTATGTCAGAAAGTTGACCCTTTGGATTTGAGAACAGCCTTAAGGTAAAGGTTGTTCAAAATTCAAATGTGATCCTTAGACGAAATTTGCGCCTTTTTTCTGTTGGCGATTGAGAAAATTGATTTTTTTCGGCGACTAACTGTCGAAATTCTCGATATTTTTCCGTGATATTTTTTTATTTCCAAATTTTCGGAAAATTCGGAACAGAATCTCCCATGTAATAGTCTGTGATAAAAAATTTTTTAAAGATAATTTTTCTTGTGTGTTATTGAAAATGTTTGAATTGTATTGTGATGTTTATAGTGCAAAATAATGTCACATTCACATTTTTTAAAAATATTTACTCTTGTGTGACAAAATGAAAATAAGAAATATTGTTTTTCTAATATTCCCCACTACCATGATTGCTTAGCTTATTCTTGTACATATATTTTGTTTAACCTCTATCTTGGCCAATTTCATCTTCTGACTGCACATAACTAAAGATTTATATTATACTTAATTTAGATCCAAATTAAAAGAATTATGTGATTAAATGAAGTATAAACATTTGATGTAGTCTGTGTTTCTTTTGTACATGTGTAAGTAATTTTTCACTTTGAATTCCTGATTTCCCCCCCCCCCCCCCGTATAAACGCTATTGCTTTTATACATTTCTTTTATAATGTGGCGACTGGATTATTTGGGTTTAGGAGCCACTGGCTCCTTTAAAATTTGTGGAATCTGCCCCTATACTCTTAATCATATCTTCATTGAATCCTTTTTCCATTTAGTTATTCTATTCTTCCGTTTCTAGATTCCAGTTAAAATCCTGGGGCACCCTAGAAACACATAGGACACTAGAATCAACGCAAAAAATTCTGACTCATTTTTTAACACAAATGCATGATACTTGCAGAAAAGATTATTAAACCGATTTGTAATCAACGTAAAATTTTAAACAAACTCGGACTTTACATATTTCCAAAGTGGAATCCCTTTAAAGACCCAAATAAAAGTATTTCAGTTTTTTACTTTTTTCTATCTTTACAAGAAGAAAGTATTGGCTTCGTAAAAGTTTTCGAAATCCGATTTTCGACGGACTTACACGTTTTAGGGGTCAGAGATCACGAACAAATGCTTTTACAAAATGTCTGTCTGTGTGTGACACAAATTTTGTGGGACCTCTATCTCAAGAACTAATGAACGAAATTTAATAAAATTTTATATTCCGTTAGTGTTTGATATAAACTGGTGCTGATCACTTTTTGGTGTAAATCGTCTATAAGTGGCGCTGCCATGCTGCATTATTCACGATTTCCACAATAGCTCTATCTCAAAAACTAATGCACGGATTTTCATCAAACTTCAAATTCAATTAGAAATTGACATAAGTTGTTGCTGGTTAGATTTTAGTGTAAATCACCTAACCGGCGACGCTGTTTTATTTGCATTTTTCAGGAAGTATTAACATGAATGAGGTAGAAGAAAGTTTTGGGATTGTCACATCCGACTAGTTTATATTGTCTTTAATTTTAAAATATTAAATCCAAAATTGATGAAAACTAGTCGGATGTGGCAATCCCAAAACTTTCTTCTATCTCATGCATGTTAATACTTCCTGAAAAATACAGCCGGTTAGATGATTTACACCAAAATCTAATCAGCAACAACTTATGTCAACTTCTAACGGAATCTGAAGTTTCGTGAAAATCCGTGCATTAGTTTTTGAGTAGAGATATGGCGGAAATCGTGAAATATTCTGCATAGCAGCGCCACCTGTCGGGCGATATATACCAAAACCTAATAAGCAACATCTTAAGTCAACTTGATAACTAAAGTTAAAATCCGTGATTTTCTTGAGATAAAACTATTGCGGGAATCAGGAAAAATGCAGCATAGCAGCGTCAGCTGTTGGGCGATTTACACAAAAACGTAGTCAGTGGCAACTCATATCAAGGACTAGCTGAATCTGAAGTTTGATGACAGTCCACGCATTAGTTCTTGAGATAGAGACATTGTGGAAATAAGGAAAAATGATGTATAACATTGCCACCTTTTGGGCGATTTATACCTAAACGTAGTAAACATAAACTCATATCAAGGACTAACTGAATCTGAAGTTTCACAAAAATCCGTACATTATTTCTTGAGATAGAGCCACTAAGGAAATCGTAAAAAATGCAGCATAGCAGCGCCAACTGTTGAAAGATTTGCTCCAAAAACTAATCAGCACCAATTTATATCAGGGACTAACTGAATATAAATTTTTATTAAATTCCGTGCATTAGTTCTTGAGATAGTGCGCCCACAAAATTTGTCTCACACACAGACATACAGACAGACAGACAGACTCACAGACATACTCACAAACAGAAATTTTCTAAAAACATATTTTTTCGGGATCTCTGACCCCTAAAACGTGTAAATCCATCGAAAACCGGAATTCGAAAATTCTCACGAATCCAATACTTTCTTCTTGTAAAGACAGAAGAAAGTAAACTAGTCGGATGTACAAATCCCAAAACTTTCTTCTATCTCATACATGTCAATACTTCAAAATTCGTTATCACTTTACCAAAATTAAATGGCAACCTATGCTCATCATAATGATTCTAAAAAGATGAAATTCCATGCTTTAGTTCTTGAGATATGACTATCGCTGATATTGTGTAAATGCAGCAAAATTCAGCATAGCAGCAGCACTTATAGGGTGATTTACACCAGAACCTAATCATCATCAACTTATGTCAACGTCTAACTGAATATGAAATTTGGGGAAAATTCGTGCATTAGTTCTTGAGATAGAGCTGTTGTGCAAATCATGACAAATGCAGCATAAAAGCGCCACCTGTTGAGCGATTTGCACCAACACATAATCAGCAGCAATATTAATCTAGGTGTACTTGAATCTGAAGTTTGATGGAAATTCGTGCATTAGTTCTTGAGATAGAGCTATTGAGGAAATCGTTCTAAATGCAGCACAGCAGCGCCACCTATTGGCCGATTTACACCAACACGTAGTCAGCATAATTTCATATAAAGGACTAACTAAATCCGATGTTTGATGAAAATGTGTGTATTAGTTCATGAGATAGAGCTACTGCGAAAATAGTGTAAATCCTGCAAAATGCAGCATAGCAACGCCACCTGCTGGGCAATTTAAACCAAAACGTAAACAGCACCAACTCATATCAAGGAATAACTGAATCTCACGTTTTATAAAAATCCGTGGAGTAGTTCATGAGATAGAGCTATTGCGGAAATCCTGCAAAATGCAGCATAGCAGCGCCACCTGCTGGGCGATTTACACCAAAAACTAATCAGCACATATCTATATCAGGGACTACCCGAATATAAATTTTTATTAAATTCCGTGCATTAGTTCTTGAGATAGAGTGCCCACAAAATTTGTGTCACATACAGACAGACAGACAGACAGACAGACAGACAGACTCACAGACAGACATTTTGTAAAAACATGTTTTTTGGAATCTCTGACCCCTAAAACGTGTAAATCCGTCAAAAACCGGAAGTCGAAAATTTTCATGAATCCAATACTTCTTGTAAAGATAGAAGAAAGTAAAAAGCGACAAGACACAAGAGTCGAACTCCTGTCTTGATTTATCTAAAGCAAACCCCCTCCCCTCATTTTTAATTTTACTTAAATTAAAATGCAAACAATATTTATAAATATGTTTTACGTTTACATATGTTTTTATGAAATTTGGAATGACACAATCAAAAGCGAATACTGAAATATAAATAAGATGGTAGATTTTTCTATTGCTTTGAAACTAACTGCTTTGCAACTACATTAAAATTTTTAGCTCAATACATAGAGAACTAACTATGTAAGAATTTCTTCTGGAAACGGAACGTGTTCCCATAAGCATTTGATGGATACTGTGAATTATTAATATGTGAATGTGACTGGATCTAAACTAAATCTTTTATAACAATTGTCAACTATGTTATTTATTTTATTTTATTTTTTTTTATTTTTTTTTTTTTTAGAGAGAGCAGAAAGTTGAGCCTATATTATCCCAAGGTTACTTTACAGCATCCTTCAAAGTCAATTGATAACGATCAAGTGGGGTGTTTATCTTTAGCAGAAGGGAACGTTTAGGGAAGGTGTGGGAGGGATTTCAGGGGCTCCTCCTCGTCTCTAACTTTCTAATTACGTCCGCTTGACCACATATTTCCTGGGAAAAAAAGACGATTCTTCTGGGTATCTCTTTTGGCGAACACTTTGCAAAGGTCACCTTTATCAGCTTTTATTTGAAAAATAAGGATAGAAATTTTAGTGATGAAAAAAGTTATGATAAAAAAGGTTTTAACTGTATCTTATAGTTGTTAATTATAGTTTATCCTGTGTTGAAAACTTGTATTTTTATTTATTTATGTAAAAAGTAAATGCAAACTTCTTATTATTGAATGCAATTGTTAATTTTTATTTATAATTGAAAACTGGATTTTTATTCATAATTTTATTAATTG
Source organism: Maratus speciosus (assembly GCA_963932465.1). Lineage (NCBI taxonomy): Eukaryota > Metazoa > Arthropoda > Arachnida > Araneae > Salticidae > Maratus > Maratus speciosus. The sequence goes on from OZ010787.1 coordinate 615,077,473, forward strand.
AAATGTAACACAAAAACATAGATTATGTTAGCATTCAGGAAGTTAATTGTTTTAGAAATTTGGAATTCTTGATAGCTATTCAGGTATTTTAACACGGGGAAAACAAAATCATATAAATCAGAATTAAATAAAAAAAAAAATCTGTTTTTCAGAAATATAGGACATAGTCTTTCTTTTTTAGCTTATTTATAAAATATTGCAAAACACAACGCAGAAACATAAATCACATGTTTTAATGCAAACAACTGTTGATGATATATTTTTAAAATATGAAAATCAATAAATTATTTTCGTAAATACAGTCGAACCTCGTTAACGTGAACGCGCTTAACATGAATTACTTTTAACGTGAACAGCTCCCACTGTCCCCGTCAAAATGAATACGGATTCTAGTGTTTTCTCTCCTTTTAAGATGAACACGTTTAACGTGAAATTTCGCTTAATATGAACAATTCTCGATGTCCCCATGAGAGATTTTGACGTGAACAAAAATGCCTAGAAAAGTGTAAAAGCTTTCTTTTGCGGTAGGCGGAAAAAAGCGCACCGGAAAAAAGCGCACGGAAAAAAGCGCACCGGAAAAAAGCGCACCGGAAAAGAGCGCACCCGGAAAAAAGCGCCCCGGAAAAAAGCGCATCCGGAAAAAAGCGCCCCGGAAAAAAGCGCACCTTTTTACAAATCACATATTAAATAAGTCTGATAATAATACACAGGGTTAACCTCAGAATATAAACACCAGATTGAGATGACTTTTTGAAATCTGGCGTCTTGCTCCCTCGGTACGGAGAGGCTGGGGGGGGGGGGGGGGGAGGGTCTTTAAAAGGTATCTCAAAACCTGCATTGCCTCGATGATGATAAAATTTTGTAAGGTACGCAGAATTAGAATATAAACATCAGGTACTTATATATACAGTGAAACCTCCCTGTGTGACCACCTCCCTGAACGGCCAGTTTTTCATGGAACGAAATTTATTTCCCATAGGTTCAATACTAATTTTACCTCCATTCAGAGACCCTTCCAGTTGAACTCCCTCCATAAGCGACCAATTTTTTTAAAAGAAAATGAAACAGATTTTGTAAGGTATGCAGAATCAGAATATAAACATCAGGTACTTATATATATACGGTGAAGCCTCCCTGTGTGACCACCTCCATTAAGAGACCACCTCCCTGAACGACCATTTTTTCATGGAACGAAATTTATTCCCATAGGCTCATTACTAATTTTACCTCCATTCAGAGACCATCCCAGTTGAACTCCCTCCATGAGCGACCAATTTTTTTTGAAGAAAATGAAACAGATTTTCTAAGGTACGCAGAATCAGAATATAAACATCAGGTACTTATATATATGGTGAAACCTCCCTGTGTGACCACCTCCATTAAGTGACCACCTCCCTGTGTGACCACCTCCCTGAACGGCCAGTTTTTCATGGAACAAAATTTATTTCCCATAGGTTCAATACTAATTTTACCTCCACTCAGAGACCATCCCAGTTGAACTCCCTCCATGAGCGACCGATTTTTTAAAAAGAAAATGAAAGAAATTCCGTTTTTTCCAGGTCGCTTGAAGAAGGTTTTATTAAGAAAATAATTCCGGAGAGCGCATTATCCATCAAGCTGTGGGGGGGGGGGGGGGGGTGCTTTAAAAGGTATCTCAAAACCTGCATTGCTTAGATGATAAAATTTTGTAAGGTACGCAGAATCAGAATTTAAACATAAGGTGTTTATATATACAGTGAAACCTCCCTGTGTGATCACCTCCATTAAGCGACCACCTCCCTGAACGACCATTTTTTCATGGAACGAAATTTATTCCCATAGGCTCATTACTAATTTTACCTCCATTCAGAGACCATCCCAGTTGAACTCCCTCCATGAGCGACCAATTTTTTTTGAAGAAAATGAAACAGATTTTCTAAGGTACGCAGAGTCAGAATATAAATATCAGGTAATTATATATACAGTGAAACCTCCCTGTGTGACCACCTCCATTAAGCAACCACCTCCCTGAACGACCATTTTTTCATGGAACGAAATTTATTCCCATAAGCTCATTACTAATTTTTTTACCTCCATTCAGAGACCATCCCTGTTGAACTCCCGCCTTGAGCGACCAATTTTTTTTTTTAAAAATGAAAGAAATTCCGTTTTTTCCAGGTCGATTGAAGAAGGTTTTATTAAGAAAATAATTCCGGAGAGCGCATTATTCATCAGGTGGTGGGGGGGGGGGGGGGGGGCTTTAAAAGGTATCTCAAAACCTGCATTGCCTCGATGATAAAATTTTGTATGGTACGCAGAATCAGAATATAAACATCAGGTACTTACATATACATTGAAACCTCCCTTTGTGACCACCTCCATTAAGCGACCACCTCCCTGAACGACCAGTTTTACATGGAACGAAATTTATTCCCATAGGCTCAATACTAATTTTACCTCCATTTAGAGACATCCCAGTTGAACTCCCTCCATGAGCGATCAATTTTTTTAAAAAGCAAATGAAACAAATTCCGTTTTTTCCAGGTCGCTTGAAGAAGGTTTTATTAAGAAAATAATTCCGGAGAGCGCATTATTCATCAAACTTCTAAACTAACAAGGGAACCACTTTTGGTGTTGCTCGCACCTAGCATTGACACCTGGTGCATTTTAAAGCCCTATATTGCGAAGTTTGAGAATCGATAAAATTTTTCTGTTAAAATAATATTTCTTGGTTTTACAGCAGCATAACTTTCTGAAAATGCAATTTTCGAGACCACTTATCGGACTATTAACATTGAATTTTTTTAAAGAAACGCATTTAAAAATACAAATTAGTTAATAATAAGTATAAAATATTGAAAAAAAGTTTAAAAATTCCTTCAAGAAACCACGAATTTGACTTTGAAAAATTGCAACATTATATTCATATTTTTTGGCGGGGAAAAGTTGGTGGGTTTCTTTTAGAAGTAGAGATATCCGGCAACCCTAGCCAAATGTCATAGCTTTTGTATTACGTGAGGAGTGGTTTTTGGACTTCAGTAGAAATTGTTATGTCACAGTAATTTTTATAAATTGTGTAAAAATATTAATTTACTTTATGATTACCTTATGATTACCAAAGGACTATTTAATACAGTAACATTTCATTTTAAAAATTCGAAACTTTATTCCATTCGATTTCAAAAGAAAATGGTTTGTTTATTTCGTATTTCACTCAAAAATAGTTTCAACGATCTTGAAAGCTTTTATAGAAATATACTTACTATTTATATATTTATCGTCTGCATAGAAAAAAAAAAATCCTAATTCATGATTCTTATGCAATCAATTATCAAACAAATCGCAATCTGATATAATTCTAAAATGTACGTACTTACTCTCAGGATAAAGTGGGTGGAAAAATTGTAGCTCCATATTTGGCGACTTAACTCACTTTTGGCGTGAAATAAACAAATAAAAATGTAATAATAAAAAATTAAAAGTATAAAAAAGGATATAAAATATTATTTTAACAAAGAAATTTGATCGGTTCTCTAACTTTTATGCATAGGGCTACAAAATGCACCAGGTCTCGATCCTAGGTGCGAGCAACACCAAAAGTGGTTCCCTTGTAAGTTTAGATTATTTTTAATTCCGGTAACCTTTAAATGTTTAAACCCCTTTGTGCCTTTTTAGGCAATGAATTTAACTCTGATGACAAATTAGGAATGACAGTCGATAAACTCCCTTGCCGATAAACTTCGGCAAAGTCGATAAACTTCTGTCAGGAAACTCTCAAAGAAATAGATAAATTAATGATATAGACATTATTTGTTTCCGTCCAAAAACATTGCATTTATTTACTGAACTTCGAAAAGAAATAAAAGTTATAAAATATAAAACCGTAAAATCAAAGCAAAGGTCAATGTATTCATTTTTTAAACTCTACAGTAATTAACTTATGTAATTAACTTTTGTTTTGATACTTAAAGTTTTATATTTTTTCCTAATGTGAAAATTAAATTTTAGTAACGTTAATTGTTACCTTTTTTCAACAATTAAAATCTAGATTTAAACAGGACCTCCATTAAGAGGCCAACTCTCGGAGCGACCCATTTTTATTGAAACGGAACGTGGACGCTTTTGGGAGGCTTTACTGTATGCATATATATATATTTAGTCTCCCTTATCCTTCTGGAGTACGGCTGTGTGTGTGTGTGTAAGGGGGGGGGGGGGTAATCTACAAAATCCGAATCTATTACGGTTTTAGACGATAAAATTTTGGATCATGATAAAATCAGGATGTTTTCTAAGTATATAAACATCTAATTGGATGAATTTCTTTTAATTTGGCCCTTTCCCTTCTACTTGGCGGGAGTGGGGGGGGGGGGGGGGATTACAAAAATCTACGATTACCTTCCTCATAAAACTGTATTCTGTAACTGTATTCGTAACCATTAACATTTTATATACCCCCCCCCCCCTCCACACACACACACACACACACACACACACACACACTAAATCTGATAAAAAAAAACTTAATATAAGACCCCCAGTGATCAAATTGTCACAACGGTTTGTTCTTTTAAGGGCTCAAATCTGCTCAAATCCAAAGGGGCAACTTTCTGACATAAATTTTAATTTATTTTTGTTCGAAAATGCAGGAAACTGGCAGGGGTTGTTGTTCAGAAACTATGTAATTGAGCTGTTTTTCCATTTTTTTTTTTTTTTTTTTTTTTTTTTTTTTTTTTTTTGCAAATGCAATAGATCTTTCAGAAAATAATGTTCAAAACACTAACTTTCACTGTATTTTCAAAAAACTATTCTGCCTTTACCGAAAAATGGATCTGGATTACACAGTTTCTGCATAAGAGAACTTGACAATTTTTGTGAACAAAATAAAGTGAAAAATATATTAGAAAGCCGGTAGTTTGGATTTGAAAACAGACTTAAAAGCAAAAATTGCATTTTAATACATAAATTTGGAAACTTTTATTAACATTTGTTTCAGAGTGATATTATTTTTTATCTATTTTAAGTGACATCTATTTCGGGATTAAAACTTATGAAATACAAAATATTTCTAATGTAAAAAAAAAAAAAAAAAAAAACATTAGTTTTTTTTATTCTATCTCCATTAACCTTTAAAAAGTAATGATATCAAAATAGGTTTAATGTTCTCAGCACTTAATCTTATGGCTCTAAGAATGTTATACGCATGGATCTTGAAAATAATATCAAATCTTGAGTGACGCTATGCTATTAATTAATATGTATATATGCATTATTTATTTAATCCTTTTTTTTTTCTATTTATAATCGCAGATGCAAATTTATGTTCAATATGAAAAGATGTATAGAAGTTTATTCGCTGATGCGTTTTCATTCACATCTCTCATAAATTCAAAATATGAGTTTTAAAAGATATGATATTAAAGTTCAAATGACGTCTTCCTTGATGTGACATTAAAAGGTTTGTTTTAAGATTCAATTTAAATTATTTTTGGTTTTTTCTTCTACTATATATTTACACAACCAGTTTTCTTTTCTAGAAAAAATAAAATCTTGTGCCCATAGGCGTAGAGTTATATGGGCCGTGGGGTCCTCCCCACCCCCTCTCCAACATTTTTTTAAGATGGGATACATTTTTTTTGCCACTTGATATAGAAAAAAAAATCAGATTTTGCAATTTATAACAATTTATAAAATTTAATTTATAATATTTTCAGTAGATAATTTTCTTGAAATTCAATTTTCTTTCTCTGTTTACTTTTATTCTTTGTAAACATATAGAACAAACTAGGGCAACTTTTAGCATGGCGTTTATTTTCGCAATTTTAAAGCTTCGCGAGTCGGATAACAGCTGTTGCTAAGGCATCTTTTTAGTATTTTTACCCTCTTTTCCCGAGACAAAAGAAGGAAAATATCTTTGTTCAATTTCCCTCTTCTGCCTCCAAAACTCATGTACTTAGCAAGTTTTCCAAGAAATTACTAACAAGCACAGGGCCGCCCCCCCACTGTTTCGTCCTACCCTTCCGATCTTCCGTATGACATTGACCTTTACCCATTGACCTAGTATCTTTCAAGAGTATTTTGCGTAAGTGACAATAACGAATTATTTTTATATCTTTTCCTCTCCTGCATAAAGTCCCTGTTAAAAGAGACAAAGAAGTTGGTTTTTTTCAAAGGGTCTGTTTTATCGAATATCATAAACTTTTATTTGAACATTATAAGAAGATTTTAGGAAATGTAATATTTAGGAAATGTTCTGAACACTTTAGATCTTCATTTAGTCGAAATTAAGCATAGGGTATGAACTAATAATTAGAATAAAATTTTAAAGAAATGCGCAAAAAAAAAGGGGGGGGATGCTTAGGGCCCGACTAACAAGTTTCTATGCCCAGGGCACTTTCAATTTTTCGAGCCCCTTTAGAATGGTTGATTTACTAACACTAGGTTTTTTTTTTTTTTTTTTACATGTTACACATTTGCCAACTCAAAATATTAAGTTTTTCGGGAAATTGAAAAACAGTTCCAGGAATAAAAATAAAATATTTTCTCTATTATTTATGGAAATGTGTTGTTTTTACCATATACTGAGACATATTTTTGTCATTTCATGTTATTAATATCTCAAATGTCACATTTTTTCACAATTATTTTATTTTTTAATGGAAATTTAGACGAAATTATGAAAAATTTCGTGCCCAGGGCCCATGCGATAGTCAGGGCCTGGGGATGCTTAAAACAGGGCCTTAGTGTCCAAATAAAAATGTGAGGGTGTTGGTCCAGGAAGAAGAGTCCAAAATTCAACTTTAAAACAGTGCACTGAGAAGGCGAGAAAATTAAGGGGGGGAGGGGATGTATGGCGCCCAAGAAGTTCAAGGAGGCCGTACGGGACCATAGAGGGCCCCAAGTCTTATCGTATTTTATGGAAGAAACGCCGTGGCGTTTACGAGTTTGAAAGTTAATTTTTTGTCAAGTGCGGCGTTTACACCATGTACGGCGTTTACGATTTTTTGTTTTTTTCGGGCGCGTAAAATTTGGATAAAATTAAAATTCCTCAAGACTGTTCTCAAGTCCATTGCTCAACAATGCGAAACATTCTGATTTTGCCGATAATGAAAACTGTGACATTTCCGATGATGATACCGAACCATACATACAGAGGTACAAAGAAAATTAACAACTCTTCCACTCGGATATTGACGACTCAGATTTTCCGGGCTTCGAATAGAAACTAAAAAAGGACTAAAGTGTATATGACGTAAAAAGTGTCATAAAAAGCGTGCTAAGTTGCGCCGATCTCTTATGCGTCCCACCCTCTGAATAGTTTTGATACCAATTGACGTCTCCTTAATTTAAAAATTACCTAAAAATGTTTAAAATCAGATTTAAATATTTTAAATAAAATTCTAGAGTATTAAGTTATTAAAAGTGAGGCACCCTTACACTGTTCAGAAAAGTTTCGTTAAAGTTAGGTTAATGAGACACTGTCCACAGAAGAAGCGTTCCCACAGGTGCGGCGTTTACGACGGGTGCGGCGATTACGATATTTTAAAGCTTATCCAGACCAATTTTTAGGAGTGCGGCGCTTACGACGGGTGCGCCGTTTCTTCCATAAAATACGGTAACTGGAATGCAGAAACGTGAGAATAACTAAATGAAAAAAGGAACCTAAAAATGAAGATCGGATTAAAAGGAAGCAATTTATTAACAATTTGGGGCATAAAAGCCTCAAGGTACCGGGCCCCAGGCGGCGAGGATTTTAACTGGAATGTAGAAGTGGGGTAATAACTAAATGGTGAGATAGACTAAAAAACGAAGATCGGATAAAATGAGGCAAGTTATTAACAATTTAGGGCATAAAAACTTAAAGGGCCTTTAAAAAATTAAAAATCTGTGCCTCAGGTGCATCAGGACCTGTCTTGGACTATCATCCCTTAAATTTTCGGACTTGTACATGCGATACCTTTCATTAGCCATCGCGAACAGACACACACACACGCACAAAGAGAGAAACTTTCTTTTTTTAGTACAGATTTCATTATTTAAATAGCTTTACACACATCCTTATGTTATTAAAATTTCTATATTCATGGATTTTTCCTTTTGTACTATTTTCTAAAACTCAATACGTACGTGATAAATTGTTTAAAATGCTCACATTAATTTATTTAATGTGGTTCTCACATTCCCAACTCAACAACGCAAAACTTACTGACGCATTTTCAGTCAAATTTTAAACGGGTATAAAATTGAGAGATCTGACTATTGAAGCGATTTCGTATCGAATAACATTTTCCATTTTTTATAAATAAATTACTTATTACGTAATAAGCTATTCTTGTCATGTGAAAAGTTCACCCCCCCACCGTTTCTCGTGCTGCCGCATCCGGAAATTTGGTTTGAAACACTTACTTTGACAGTATTTTCTGAAAGACCTTCTACCTGGTATCAAAAAATGGGAAACGCCATTCGATCACGAATGATTCTTCGATCACATAGCTTCTGAATAAGATCACCTGCCAATTTTATGCGTTTCCGAGCAAAAATGAATTCAGTAATGGGTCAGAAAAGTAGTTCCTTTGAATTATCATATTTTGCACAAAATTGACTTTTTTAATTAAAAATGAGAAATTTTAGTATACACGTTTAGAACATTTAATTCATTATCAAGATACGGATTGAACTAGAAAAGTAAATTTTCTGAAATTTTTGAAGTGTTGAATTTTTTTTTTAATCAGTAAAAATTGTTTTTTCGTAATAAAAATTTATCTCACAATTACATTTTCTAACAAAATTAGACTGTTCTGCCCATTACTAGCTTGTCAACTTCGTGCAGACTCCGCTAAAAATATGCTGATTTGTTCTCATTTGAAAACATTACCTGATTGTAGAAGTTTGATTACGAAGCATTTATTTAATAAATTTATCATGTTTTGTACAAAAATTGACTTATTTCAGTCAAACTGAACATTTTTGGCATACACATTTAGAACTTTTAGTTCATTGTCTTTGTTGAACTTATAAAAGTAAATTTTCTGAAAAGTTTGAAAAGGCTACATTTATTTTTATTTTTATTTGTTTAAATGAGGAAAAAATATTTTTTTGTAATAAAATTTTATTTCACAGTTACATTTTCTAACAAAATTAGGAGGTTCTGCCCAGTGTTGGGTACGCTCACAAAAAAAACGAACTAATTCAAACTCAAACTCAATTTCTTAAAATTGAGTCAAGTTCACGTTCAAATTCAAAAATTTTCAAACGAACTCGTTCAACTCAAACTCATCTATGAAAGTGAGCGAAGTTCACTAAAAACTCGTTTTTTTTTTTTTTTTTCTTTTTTTTTTTTTTTTTTTTTTTTTAATATATATTAGAAATTTATCGTCCAAATTTACAAAATTTTGTGAACTAATCTTTTGGTTATTCGATGTAACGGTCTTCATGGGCCCGGCCCAATTTTCCTTCTAGACACTCGCTCCGAGCTTGGTTTAGGGATTACTTTTTTCTAGATGTTCAGACCGAGATGGGCAGGGACTGGATTTATTTTCCGGCCCAACACGGGGCTGGACTGCATTCTTCTTGAGGTATGAAGAGGCAGAAATTTTCAGCCCCAGTTTAACCCAGCTCATATGAAGATCATTGAACAGCCACGGTTCTCTCGTATCCATTAAAAATATCAGTAAAATTTGTCCCAGCCCCTTTTTAGGTGCGTTCGTAATTATATAAATACGTAGCACCTATAGTCGTCGTTCAGTCCGTCTGTCCGTCTGGCCGTCTGGCCGTCTGTCCGTCTGTCCGTCCGTCCGCATATAACAGAGCAAAAACTACCCAACAGAATGGTCTGAAATTTCAAATGTATGATTGGTGTAAAATTTTGTCGAGCCATTTCAAATTTTATAAAAATCGGATGTATAGTTTAATTACAGGGACAGTCAAAAGTTTTCCTTTACATTACGGCCAATGGGAAAAATTATTGCAAGTGCATTTTAATGTTGTTACAGCCTTCCGAATCATCTGAAATTTTAAATATATAATTGTTGCAAAATTTTATCGAGCTATTTCCATTTTTATGAAAATCGGATGTATAGTTTAATTACAGGGACAGTCAAAGTTTTTCCGTTACATTACGGCCAATGGGAAAAAATTATTGCAAGTTCATTTTAATGATGTTACAGAATACGAATGGTCTGAAATTTTAAATATATAATTGCTGTAAAATTTTGTCTAGCCATTTCAAATTTTATGAAAATCGGATGTATAGTTTAATGACAGGGACAGTCAAAAGTTTTCCGTTGCATTACGGGGAATGGGAAAAAAAAAATGCAAGTGCATTTTAATGATGTTACAGACTATGCACTTATGAAGTGCAAAAAATATACATTCAGTACAATATGGGGTGCAAAAAATAATTATAAAACTAGTTATAGTACGAACGCACCTCATTTGCCACGTTTGACGAGCAATTTCCAACTTGTTTATATATAATTCTTGATTTCTTTTCACAATTGCATTAATCATAATTTACTTTCCTTTCATTTCGGTTTCGGGTCGGGTTGCTGGTCGCCGAAAATTATTTTGGTGCGTTCGGTCGAGTTGCGTGTTGATTTCAAATGGAATTTTCGGGTTCGAGTCTAGCAGCACTCGACCCGCGCAGGGCTCTATTTCTGATGATCTGAAAAAAAAAAAAAAAGTAAAATTTACTCGTCGTAAGTGGCGCAAAAAAATTAAACACCAAGAAAATCAACAATGAGAAATTTGTGCCCTGAACACCCAGTGGAAGACAATTTTTAACACTTTCCAACAAAGTTGAAAAGTGTTTATGCATTCGGTTTGTCTGGCCGTCAGTCCGTCTGTCTACGCTCTAACTCCCATAAATATACTCGGATTTTCATGAAATTGTTCAAGGTTATTTAGGGTCACCCAAGCATGTTTGGTATTGTATATGAAGTATGTAGGATTAATCGTTCATTTACAGGGGCACTCAAAAGTATTCTATTACATTATGGTATATGGGGAAAAATCGTTTGCAAGAGTATTTTAATGACATTATGCTTTTTCAAATGTATTGAAACTGATATAAATCACTGAATTTCACTACGATCCTGTTAGAACAGGACATTCATAGCATTTTTTATTCATTTACAGGGACACATAAAAGAAATCGGTGACAGTACCAGTACTGTCTTTGAGTAATAATTGCTGGAGTGCACGCTTTAAAATTCGGTATGCGCTTTTAAATTTAATTAATTTTTTGCATCTTACCCGTTATATATAAATTCTATACCTCAAATACAGGGCTGCACAAAAGTATTCACGCACCGTTCTCATTATTAGAGGAAATTGCTGAAGGTAAATTTTCAACTGAAGTATATGTAGCTCTTAAGTGAACTAAATTTTGGCTTGCATGTATATGATAATAGATTCAAATCTATAAATCATATACAGGGCTGCAATTTGCATAATTTTCCGATTGTGGATGGGAACAGCTGAAATTGGGTTCTGAAATGTATTATGCGTTTCCATAAGGTTGAATTAGACGTAATATTTTAATTTTTAAACAGTGCAGTTTTGTTACATTATTCTGAATGTGTTGGAAAGTGTTTCATAATCTATGCTTGACGCATGATTTTTTCTTACTTGTTAATTATGTTTTTGTTTTCACGTTTAACTGTTTAAAATTTATCTTAAACAGGCACTTCAGGAGGGCAAGTACAGTTCTGAGCGGGTCGGGTTGTAGACCCAACTCGAACCCGAAAATTTCATTTATAGTCAAGTCAGCCCGACCCGAATCCACCAAAGAAATTTCTTCGAATCGCAACCCGACAAAAAAAATTTCGACGACCCGCAACCGCACATCCGCACCTGATCCGAACGCGAAATTCTTCTACTTGCAACCCGAACCGAACCCGAAATGAAAAGGAAGTAAATTTTGTTTTTTCATTGAAAATAATCTATAATTAAATGTTTAATAAAAATTTTATCTTTTATATAAAGAAATGTACATATCTATATTCTTTAATACTCAAAAACCTATGAATAAGCAAACATCTCAGGATCGTTGAATAGAGTCCTGCATCGGATCGGGTTGTACTTTTTTTTTGGGGGGGGGGGGGACGGGGTTACTCTAATTTTTTTTCTGTGGGTTGGGTTCCCTCTAGAATAATTCTTATGGGACAGATTTAAGTTTTTTGCTAATCGGGTTGTTGGGATTTTCTCTAAAAGTTTAGAAGAATTATTTCCCAGAAGAAAATACAGATGTATTTCAGTATGAATGAGTATATATTCAATTACTGCTTCAGAAATAAAATGTACTATATAAGAAATGCAATCGTAGATTATTCTTCTTTTACGGTACATTTAAGAACCATTTTTTTTTTTCTCTCGTAACATGGAAAATATTATAATTCGTTTTTTACACACAACACATATATAGTGTTTGTGATAGTTTGTGCACGCGTTTATATATTGCATGTGGTATAGATTGTAAGATGTCCAGTATTCAGCGGTAAAAGCGTACAATACAAATATATAATTGTGTTAAAAGTTGAAACGTGTTTGCTAAATAGAGATGTAACGCTTTTTGTGTGTGTCCGCTATGTAGGTCTTATTGCATATAGATTTTTAAACTTTATTTTCGACATTCTTTTGAAAAATCGGATCTATCCGAACCCGACATGCAAGAGTGAAAGCTCAATCTGAAACCGACCCGAACCAGAAGTCAACCTCTAATGCCAAGTCCTTTGAAGCGGTAGAGCCTTCTTTAGTGTTCCTAAAAGCAGAGCCTAGAGGTCTGAACGGGCCGGAATTTCCAGGCCCGGGCCGTATAAAAATCAGTGAAAACAGGTCCGGCACGTGGAAAAATCAATTAAATCAGGCCCGATCCAGCCCGACTCAATTTCTACAAAAAATTCAGATTTTTCTAAACATACAATTATGATTCTTTTAAATAATACTGCATACATATTTATGGGATAATTTTACAGCATATTTTACAATTACTATGTGTTTGCAAGATACACAAAAAATACACGAAAATACACGAGAGCAACATTAGCATTCTTAGGGTCTTAGACGTTTCAACATACAAACAAGGATTCATTAAAAAATTAATGTAGTTTAGAAAAAAAAAGGGGGGGGGGTGTGTTAAAAACATGATAACATTTGAAGCTGTATAGTAAAAAGGAGATTTGTTAAACTATTTCTCTGCCATCTATTAAGGCTTTTCTCAAATCCAAAGGAGCTACTTTCTGGTACATTTCTGAATTCATTTCTTTTCAGAAACGCACAAGATTGGCAGGTGTTCTTATTCAGAATCTATGTAATCGAATAACGTTATCCATTTTTGATAAAGGCAATATATCTTTGAGAAAATATACTGTCAAAGTTAAATGTTTGAACCAAATTTCTGGAAGCGATAGCACGGGAAAGGAGAAAAACAAGCAGTCACGTGACAAGAATATCTTATATCTTGATAAGTAATTTATTTATCAAAAATGGAAAACGCTATTCGATTCCAATTCCTTCAATAGTCAGGCCTGTCAATTTTATGTCTTTACAGTTAAAAATAAGTCAGAAAATTTCTCATTGTTGAGCAGTGAATTTGAGAAACACTTTTAGGTATATAATAAAACACACATACTACAATATATATTAAAACACACATACACACATAAATAACGCCTGCATTCATCAGTTAAAGGTATATATAAATATTATACAGACATACATACAATACATACAATAAACCTAACTATAGTGAAAAATTAGCCAGAGCCAGGAATCGAACCCGGGACCACAGTATACAAGACTGCTGCTCTAACCACTGAGCTACTCCGGCCGATATATGGGTCTGTAATTTATTACTAATAAACCATGCTGGGGAAATCACCAGCCATCTATACGACAGCCTTGGATGACCGGACAACGATGAAAAAATTTTACTATTACATCGATCTTATCACTTTTAGGTATATTTCCAAAGATTCCGCTAACATAAGTTCATTATCGCTATTAATATTTTTACAAAACATATTGCCTTCCCTACACATCTTGAGAACAATAAAGCCTAGTTCTAGCCCTGCTCGACTATGCAGCAAAAAAATGCAAGCTTGATTTCGGCCTGGCACGAGTCTGCTGAAAAAATGAAGCCCGGGCCCTGACACCATGTAACTGTCCGATGCTGATCTCTACGCTGGACATGTTACATTTTTGTATTGATGTTGTCAAACTAGCATCGGCTCGTGACGCACATTTATACTTATTCTCGCGAAAGTCACATTAATTGAAAAGGGCTCATACGGCTTCGATTAAAATTTTTTATATCGGGACGGTAGGCCCGCTTAATTTTTTTTATCGGCCCGGCCCGGTCCGATAGGCCCGTTCAATTTTTTTGCCGGACCGGCCCGTCTATTTTGTTTCTCGGGCCTCGGGCCCTTTCCCTTCATTTTATTCACGAAATATTTATACTTATAATAATCAAAAATAATTATTTAAACTTTCTGGGAAGAATTTAGAATTTCTCAATAATAGTTTCTATAAATGACGCATAAATGCATCAGCATCAGCCTGTATAGATATTTTTTACGTCGATATGTTTAAAAAGTTCTGACAAATATAAAATTATTATTACAGTCTCTTTTTCATGTTTATATTCTTCATTTAAAAAAAAAAAGTTCCTCAGGCTACATAATAGTCTAAGCACATCCGTTTCAAAATACTGGTTCTCCTATATTTCTCTCACCATATCCTATTGTAAACTATATTGATTTTTTAATGAATTTTTATTTGTATGTAAATATCTGAATTATTACTAATATCAATAATCCATTTACACGGCTTGGAGACTAAAAAATCTGAAAAATTCTATACAGGAAAACTTTCTAAGACGGAATCACAAGAGAAAAAAAATCGTTATAGTTAGGTTCATTTTTTAGCAGGATGTCTTTTTTTTTTCAAGCGGATTATTACATTTTGCGTTGATCAAGAAATTTTTCATTTTAATTTCAGTTCAATTTAATTTTTTTAAAATATACATTTTAATTCGTAATTTAAGTTATACTAAGTAATTTTAGGACTGGGAAACTGGCTTCAGAAAAAGACCCATTCTTACAAATCCGTTGATCAATGGATACACAAGCTCCCCCCAATAAAATTTACTTGATCGAAGGCTAATTTAGGTCATAGATCATTTGTATTATGAGAAACAATAAACATTAAAATGGGGTCATTAATATTGAATCTGACGAAGGATAACAATATTACTTAACAGTAGAAAAGGAGTATATTCTTTATAGTTTAATGGAAATAATTATCCATCGCGACTTACAGAAAGCCAGTTTGATATGTTTAAGGTAAACGGTAAAAAAATAAATAAATAAATAAATAATAGAAAAAAAAATGAAAAATCTAATTTTTTCTGTGTTGAACCAAATTTCCTAAATTGAAAAAAATAATAAATTTTAAAAAGCGGATTGACAAAGATAATGATTTCCTATTTCATACAAAATATGTATGAATTACTAAGTACCTACAGTTAAAATTATGCTATTAGTAATTTAGATTCGTCAAAATCCATGTTTTACTACTAGCATCGTGTTTCTAATAATAACAAAGTAGATCAACCTTTTACAATTTATAAAGATTTTTTTTAAATTAATTTTAATGCGTGTTTAGTTTTATTTCTGTTACTTAATTTTTAAAAAATGTATATTTAAACTAAAATTTTGATGTTTGGCCTGAAATTTGACAGAATATTCATTTCCAAATCACTATTCGTTACATCCTATTAACCCTCTCGTCACCCTGAGCCTCAAATGAGGCTCCTACTTCGAATTCCAATATTTGAAAGAAAGAAAATATTTTTGTTAATTTCAGTACCTAATAGTGATAGCATATGTCGATACATTTACTATTATTACTTTACTTATGTTTCAACATTTAATAATAATAATATTAATAAAAGTTTTATTAATTATTAGTAAACCGTTGGCGTTTCTTTTAATTCAAACATATGTTTCACTCTTTAAATTTAAAATAGGGCCTCATTTTCCGAATTAGTAATTTGTGATAAAATATAAAAAAATGCTACTAATTTTTTTATTTATGTTTGTTTAATCTGGTTGTAATACGACATTTTCCAAACGTCTTAAAATATTCTTCCTTAGACTATTTTTATATGAAAAACACGCAACATAACTACATTCGTTAGGTTTCTGTAAAGAACACATTCGTTAAATTTCAGTAAACTGTATCTTCTGTGATTTCGATAGTTACTTTTAATTTTGTTAGCGTAAAAGTAATTTCCCCCAAAATTGGAAAAAAAATCGGTGCCGAGAGGGTTAAGGACCTAGTAAAATTTGGGTTAAAAATGATACTCAGATTACATTAGTCAAGTTCCGAAATAACAATAACTTCTTTTTAAAAAAATCCTATAAATATTATAATTTAATCATACTTAGTTATATTACGTATGTAAAACGATATAAAAAAAAGTGCTTCATATATGATATTTTTAAATATTATTAATCGAATTTGAAAAGGAAATAATTTGGAAATTATATATTATATATTATTTCATATTCATATGCTCATTTATATTATTTCATTAAAGATAATAATAGGAATAGAAATAGAAAGTTTTTTCAATTGTTCTGTGATAAAACACAGTAATAATTATTTATTCTGTGGAGCCATCCACAGCATGTGTTGACCTCTCCCCAAACAAAGACATTATGTTGCTAAGTAAAAAAATATAGTAAACAAAATCAATAAAAATTCTTATCAAGACTTGTTTACAGATATAAGAAGATGAGAAATTATTTCCCACACGCAAATTCATGGAACTGACCTCCGCTAACCACATATAACCATTTAGCTTAGGGCCTCCTAGATAATAGCCTTGTTCGGTCTCGGCCACCTATGGTGAATTCGGATTCGCTGATAAGAAAGTACAAAAGCGAGCCCTGCTTTGTACAAAACATTAACAAGACGGTGACAAATGTAAGTGAAAGTCATCCCCCCATTGCACTTTTCTTCCGTTTTTAAAAGACATTCGAAAAATACCCAGATGTTCGCTAAAAGGAAAAGATTGTAACAAAAATAAGAATTATAATGTGCAGAATTTTTCTTTTCAATTTATTGAATCAGTGTTTCAAATAGATATATTTTTTTTCATTTTATCTCTTATTTTTTAAATTTCCTTTTTAATTACATAATTGCTCTGTTTTGAAAAAATTCTCAAGGACAAATGAAACATACAGCAGTAAATTATATAAAACAATGTTAGATCTAACTTTTGTTGTAGCCAAAAATTTTAAGAACTTTATACATTTAAAAAAAATCATTCTTTTCCTGTAGAAGATGTAAGTGAAAAAATAACATAGAGAGAGAGAGAGAAATGAAAACAATAAAAGGGAAAAAAAATAACTTTCTATGCTTGCCAATGCGAAACTTTTTGACATATCCATGGACGCCTTTTTAAACATAAAAACACGAAATTTTCAATCATTGTTTTAGAAGTGATTTGTAATTCAATAGCATTTTTAAATTCTCGATAAATATATTACATTTTGGGTTATACAGAACCACTCACCAGGCGGAAAAGGGGGGTGGGTGGGAAATATACGTAATTAATTTAGCTAGAAGCTATGACAAATTGATGGAAATAAATAGGAAACGGGGTTCAGTGACGAAACTAGCCTTTTTTGTACCCGGGGCAAACATAGATTTTAGCCCCCTTCCCTCCCCCTCCCCCCTCCCGCCTCCCCAAAGTAAATTTACAAAGAGAATTTTAGTAAGTTTCTAATAGCCGACTTGTTTTAAAATTTAAAATATGTAATAAAAAAGTACGTAATACGGAATTACGTAATCAACTTTGTCAAATACAGTCGAACCTCATTAACGCGAACACTCAAGGTGAAACTTATTTTGTTCGCGTTAAAAGTACTTCGTGTTATCCGAACTTAAATACATTACATACCACTGGACGGGACAATTGGAAACAGTTCGTGCTAAAAGTAATTCGCGTTAAGCGTGTTCGTGTTAACGAGGTTTGACTGTATTGATACATGAAAACCTTGAAAACGAAATCCAAAGGAACCGAAAAAAATTCCGCTTTATACAGTTTTCGATCTTAGCAGGTATAATTGTTGGTATTTTTTCTGTTGGGAACATGTATTTTTTTCATTTAAGACAGGCTTCCGTAATAGACAGATTTCATTTTCACAGATTTTACGGTAGCTATAGTTAGTACAAATGAGGCGTTTAAAGTCACAGTGATATGAATCACATTGTCTTAAAAGACTACATTAGTCACCGGAAGAATCCAAACTCGCAAGCTAATGTTAAACCTATGGGAACGTTCTTTTCAAATTTCTCGCTTGCATTTTAATATTTTTAAATGATTTTTTCTGTTTGGGATAGCTGAAATTGATCCTTAACCGGATTCGTGTTTACTTTTTCGATTTCGGTCGCTGCTTTTTTTTTATATATATAAAGTTACTTTCACTTTTGGAACCGGTTCCGAAAGTGAAAGTAGCCTCATAAAAAAAGAAAAAAAACTGTAACCAAAACCGAAAACATAGAAACTAACAACATTAGCGATCAACTTCAGCTATTCTAAGAAAAAAAAATCATTTAAAAATATTAAAATATGCAAGCCATAAATTTGAAAAGAACGCCCCCATAGATTTAACATTAGCAAGCGAGTTTCTTCGCGTGAATAGTGTAGGTTCTTAAGAACTCGAAAAACAATCTTCATTTGGTGCCCTGTTCGTTTTCCGTTCTGGCGCCTTGGGCACATGCCCCTCATGCTCCCCCCACCCCCCCCCCTCTAGTTTCGGCCCTGGTGGGGATTCGCAAAATTCGTGGTACAGGAAAGAAAGACTCATGGGCGATTGCTGGGAGCATCTCGGCACGGAATTCATTATTTTTAAAAAGAGAAGGGCGCATTTTTCCGATTTTAAAAAGGACAGAGCGCTGCACCCTACAAAAATGGCCTAGAGCAAACACTATCTATATTCTTTAATAAGTAAAATCCCGAATAGCAGACACTTTGGGATCGTTGAATAACGTCTTGCATCGGATCGGGTTGTATTGTTTTTCGGGACAGGGTTACTCTGATTTCCTTTCTGTAGGTTGACTTCACTCTAAAACAGTGGTTACCAACTTGGGGCGTGCGCCCCACTGGGGGGGGGGGGGCAATTTCAACTTTGTAACTCACCCATTCGCTGCGAGGTTTTTTGGGAAAGTAATCTTTAAGACTAAAAATAAGTTATGTATTCAAAATTAATAATAATGATTTTTTTTCCCAAGATGTTCCGAATCAAAAGCTTAAAATAAAACTAACACCAGAATAATTACATGAACAAACTTTACAACTATTTTTAAACCCTTTTTAATATTTAATTCTTTTGGGGGGGAGGGAAGCGAGAGGGTTAATGATCTAATTTACAATTTTTTCAACTTTTTCGATTATTTATGAAATGAGCTTTGTATATCTATTTACTCTGCTGTATGCAACATGGAGAAACTTTTATACATAAAACTACTTAAAAGTATATCTAAATTTTACTGTTTTGAACCTATTTAAACGAAAAAAATATTTGGAATATCTAAACGTGGTACTATAAACTTTATAAATCTTAATGCTTCTTGTGTATTTTGTTATTCATAGAAAAAATTGTACGTTTATTGTTATCAATTTTAATGCTAAATGTGAGTCTCTCCAGCATTTTGTGCAGATAAAAATGCGGACCGTATAACACTTTTGTTAAATATTTAGGTAAGTTGGAAAGGCAAAACCAAACTCTTTTGTGCATAAAAGTGAAGATGTATCGCCTCATTTGTAGAATTTTGTTAAAAACACATTTATGATAAAAAATTCATAATTTGATAAGATAAAAAAATGCGAAATGAATAATTGTTAAGGCTGCTTTAGGCTTCCTTCAGGTTAATAGACTTCATTTTAAAATGATAAGATATATCTGTTACAGAATTTGTGTGTCGGAAAACGGAGGGGGGCCATCGCGACTTAACAGATGCTTCGGTGGGGCGTGGCCAATAAAACGTTAGGAACCACTGCTCTAGAATAATTCTTATGGGACGTACACATTCTACTACATTTCTTTCTATTTATCCCATTGTAAACTATATTGATTTTTTAATGGATTTCTATTTGTATGTAAATATCTGAATTATTATCAATACCATTAATCCATTTACACGGCTTGAAGACTTAAAAATCTGAAAAATTCTACATCGAAAAACCTTCTAACACGGAATCACATAGGAGAGGGAAAAAATCGTTATAGTTAAGTTCCTTTTTCTCCAGGTCTGCGGTCTCTTGCAAATGTATTATTTATTTTCAAACGGATTATATATCCAATTTGAAGATCCAGATCCACCGATAAAGAAATTTTTCCGTTTAAAACAGGAACTCATCATACACAGATTCTTATAACATGTTTTACAGTACTGTATCCCCACCTCTAGAAATGTATATGTACTACTATTCTTTAAGGAGAATGTTAATTGTAGAATAATGGTAATTTAAAAATATATGTATTTTCGGAAAAAATTGTTAACCCAAGGTATAGGTTGTTCCTTAAGGCTGTTCTTAACTGCCCTGCTCAACAAGCGCAAAACGTTTTGACACATTTACAAATTCATTTTTTAACGGAAAGGTATAAAACTGGAAAGCCTGGCCATGGAAACGATTTGGAATAGAACTGTTTTTTCCATTTTTTGATCAATCAATTACCTATTGAGTTATAAGCGTTTTTGATCACGTGACAAACACGTTTTTCGCCCGCTCTTGAGTGCTCTTTCTTCCTTCGCGCGGAAATTCGGTTCAAAACGCTCACTTTGACGCTATTTTCTGAAAGATCTATTGAGTTTGCAAAAAAAATGGAAAAAACAGCTCCATTACATAGTTTCTGAACAACAACACCAGCCAGTTTCATGCATTTTCGAAAAAAAATAAATTAAAATTTATGTCAGAAAGTTGGTCCTTTGGATTTGAGAACACCCTTAAAAGAACAAACCGTTGTGACAATTTGATGACTGGTTATAACAATTTAAAATTCTCGGGTCTTATATTCAATTTTTTATAAAATTTAGTGTGTGTGTGTGTGGGGGGGGGGCAATAATATAAAAGGATAATGGACTCTTGTACAGTTTTATGAGGAAGGTAATCGTAGATTTTTGTAACCCCCCCCCCCCCCCTGCCAAGGAGGAGGGTAAGGGCCAAATTAAAAGAAACTCATCCAATTGGATGTTTATATACTTAGAAAACATCCTGATTTTATACTGTTCCAAAATTTTATCGTCTAATAGATTCGGATTTTGTAGATTCCACCCCTACACACAAACGGCCGTACTCCGGAAGGATAAGGGAGGCTAAATATATATATACACACACAGTAAAACCTCCCTAAAGCGACCACGTTCCGTTCCAATAAAAATGGGTCGCTCCGAGAGGTGGCCTGTTAATGGAGGTCCTGTTTAAATCTAGATTTTAATTGTTGAAAAAAGGTAACAATTAACGTTACTAAAATTTAATTTTCACATTAGGAAAACATATAAAACTTTAAGTATCAAAACGAAAGTTAATTACATAAGTTAATTACTGTAGAGTTTAAAAAATGAATACATTGACCTTTGCTTTGATTTTACAGTTTTATATTTTATAACTTTTATTTCTTTTCGAAGTTCAGTAAATAAATGCAATTTTTTTGGACGGAAACAAATAATGACGATATCATTAATTTATCTATTTCTTTGAGAGTTTCCTGACAGAATAGTGCAAGGGAGTTTATTGAACGTCATTCCTAATTTGTCATCAGAGTTAAATTCATTGCCTAAAGAAGCACAAAGAAGTTTAAACATTTAAAGGTTACCGGAATTAAAAAAAATCTAAACTTAGTTTATAAGTTTGATGAAAAATGCACTCTCCGGAATTATTTTCTTAATAAAACCTTCTTCAAGCGACCTGGAAAAAACGGAATTTGTTTCATTTTCTTTAAAAAAAATTGGTCGCTCATGGAGGGAGTTCAACTGGGTTGATCTCTGAATGGAGGTAAAATTAGTATTGAGCCTATGGGAATAAATTTCGTTCCATGAAAAAATGGTCGCTCAGGGAGGTGGTCGCTTAATGGAGGTGGTCATACAGGGAGGTTTCACCGTATATATATAAGTACCTGATGTTTATATTCTGATTCTGCATACCTTACAAAATCTGTTTCATTTTCTTAAAAAAAAATTGGTCGCTTATGGAGGGAGTTCAACTGGGATGGTCTCTGAATGGAGGTAAAATTAGTATTGAGACTATGGGAATAAATTTCGTTCCATGAAAAAATGGTCGTTCAGGGAGGTGGTCGCTTAATGGAGGTGGTCATACAGGGAGGTTTCACCGTATATATATAAGTACCTGATGTTTATATTCTGATTCTGCATACCTTACAAAATCTGTTTCATTTTCTTTTAAAAATTGGTCGCTTATGGAGGGAGTTCAACTGGGATGGTCTCTGAATGGAGGTAAAATTAGTATTGAGACTATGGGAATAAATTTCGTTCCATGAAAAAATGGTCGTTCAGGGAGGTGGTCGCTTAATGGAGGTGGTCACACAGGGAGGTTTCACTGTATATATATAAGTACCTGATGTTTATATTCTGATTCTGCATACCTTACAAAATCTGTTTCATTTTCTTTAAAAAAAATTGGTCGCTCATGGAGGGAGTTCAACTGGGATGGTCTCTGAATGGAGATAAAATTAGTATTGAGACTATGGGAATAAATTTCGTTCTATGAAAAAATGGTCGTTCAGGGAGGTGGTCTCTTAATGGAGGTGGTCACACAGGGAGGTTTCACTGTATATATATATAAGTACCTGATGTTTATATTCTGATTCTGCATACCTTACAAAATTTTATCATCATCGAGGCAATGCAGGTTTTGAGATACCTTTTAAAGACCCCCCCTCTCCCCCCCCCCCCCAGCCTCTCCGTACCGAGGGAGCAAGACGCCAGATTTCAAAAAGTCATCTCAATCTGGTGTTTATATTCTGAGGTTAACCCTGTGTATTATTATCAGACTTATTTAATATGTGATTTGTAAAAAGGTGCGCTTTTTTCCGGGGCGCTTTTTTCCGGGTGCGCTTTTTTCCGGGGCGCTTTTTTCCGGGTGCGCTTTTTTCCGGGGCGCTTTTTTCCGGGGCGCTTTTTTCCGTGCGCTTTTTTCCGGTGCGCTTTTTTCCGTGATCCGCCCGAATTCAATTCGTAAATGCAGGAAATTTTCAGGTACTTTCGTAAATGTATTTAATTTGCAGATTCTGTTCAAATATTAAGAGCGGAAAAGTATCTGCTCCAGTATTGTTCAGAATTTCCAATTTTCTTACAAAAGCCAAAAATATAAAAGAAAATGTTCTCAAAGTTCGCATTTTAATCTGACACTCGGTTCTCGATATTTGTAAAAGCGTGGTAGCAATTGAATATATTTCAAGGTGAACTCCATTTATAAGAAAATGGAAAATTTTGTCCATTTTTTGCTGCTTAAACAATAGCTACAATTTTCATGCGTTTCTGTGTAAAAATAATTCTGTAACTGCGTATCCGAAAGGATTGGCATTTTTAAGCGTAGAGGAAAAAAAAAACACCTTTAATGCATGTTTATATATTTTTTAAAAATGTATTATTCTATACAACTGCTTAGAGGGGATCATGACCCCCAGTCCTTGGATCCGCGTTTGGTATGAATTGTGCAATGTTTGTTGTGGTGGTATGACGTTACGGTGCCTGGATACACCCCCTTTTTATGCTGAATAGGTACCCTCTTCAGTATTGACAAGTAAAAATAGATAAGAATAGGTGAAGGGTAAAGATAATATCATGTAAAATTTTACATATTTGCTAACTTATCACACTATTTGGCGACTTTTTCTTTAAAAAATGGTGTGAAGAACTTTCTGATAAAAGAAAACCTTCTCATAAAGAAATAAAAGATATATTTTTTAAGCATGTAAATGTTTTACATACAAGTAAACAAGACGATTTTCTGAATTCTTCTTTGTAAATTTGAGAAAACTTAATTTTAAATTTAAATATATTTTATGCACGCATCAAAAACTTGTATGAAAATTCTACGAATTCGTAGAGAGAAAACTTAGAATGCGTGCTTAGTGCATTAGAAAACTGATTTGTTTTAAACAGGGAAAAATATCAATTATTATATTGGAATGGCTGTCATGATGCTGAAAATTTTCATATTTTTTAAGCAGCTTTTTCTTTACAAAATGGAGCGTGATTCGCATCTCATCTGCAAACAAAAGAATTTTTCAAAATTGTTGCTATAAACTGGCTCTGTTTCAGTCCCAGCATAAGTTGAAAAATTGACATTTAACATTATTTATGAAACATTAAAATTTAAATACAGTTGGATATCTTAATATTTAAAAAAAAACTGTACTTGTCAGATACTGTTCTTAATTTGATCTGAAAATCCAAATCGCTAAATTCTGATACATTTACGAAGTAACTTTCATTCGCAAATATATTCATTTTTTAGAATTTTTTTTTTATAACTTACGAAGGAATCGAAGAGCCTTTTTTCGAATTTCTGAAAAAGCAAATGACCTTTAAAAAATACCATGAAATTTAGGGATTTATAATTTTTATATTTTCAGTAAAAAGACGTGTAACTTAGAAAACTGATTTATTTTAAACAGGAAAAATTATCAATTATGATATTGGAATGGCTGTCATGATGCTGTTTTTTTTTTTTTTTTTTTTTTTTTTTTTTTTTTTTTTTTTAAGCAGCATTCTTTACAAAATGGAGCGTGGTTCGCATCTCATCTGCAAACAAAGGAATTTTTCAAAATTGTTGCTATGAACTGGCTCTGTTTCAGTCCCAGCATAAATTGAAAAATTGACATTTAACATTATTTATGAAACATTAAAATTTAAATACAGTTGGATATCTTAATATTTAAAACAAAACTGTACTTGTCAGATACTGTTCTTAATTTGATCCGAAAATCAAAATCGCTAAATTCTGGTATATTAACGAGGTAACTTTCATTCGCAAATGTGTCCAATCATTAGATTTTTTAATAACTTGAGAAGGAATCGAAGAGTCTTTTTTCGAATTTCTAAAAAAGCAAATGACCTTTAAAAAAATACCATGAAATTTAGGGATTTATAATTTTTATATTTTCAGTAAAAAGACGTGTAAATTAGAAAACTGATTTATTTTAAACAGGAAAAATTATCAATTATGATATTGGAATGGCTGTCATGATGCTGGATTTTTTTTTTTTTTTTTTTTTTTTTTTAAAGCAGCATTCTTTACAAAATGGAGCGTGGTTCGCATCTCATCTGCAAACAAAGGAATTTTTCAAAATTGTTGCTACGAACTGGCTCTGTTTC